>MU185636.1:250-107904 GCA_016904865.1 Pissodes strobi | reverse complement strand
AGTAATCCATTCCAAATACTATTATAATTATTCTCTTTTGTATAACAAAAATACTCTGGGATTATTTGATGCCCAGAAAATAATACCCAACCTCACCATAGATTCAAAGATTGCAAAGTTCTCCTGGCTGGCTCATTTACGATACGAAAACAGTAACAGATTCTACTCGACTTTTCTCCAACCTGATCTCTATGCTTTGATCAATCTAAAGATTCTTCAATGTGAAATCCCAAAAACTTTTAAGTTTTTCGCAATTTTACCATTTACTTTTAATATTAATTTGCTCAGATCTCGCTTTCTTGTTCAGTTTTGCCTTAAAGATCATAATGCTTGTTTCGTATTCATTTAATATCAGTCTATTTTTGTCGAACCAGTTTTTACTTTGCTCAAATAATTGGTTATCTTTTGCAGTGAAAGTGGGAGGAGGTCAGCTCCAACCACTAAATTTGTGTCATCAGCATACTCTGTCGTTCGGAATTGAGGGTCCACGGCTTCAAAGTTTACGTCATTTATAAAAATTATAAACACAAAGGGCCGTAAAATGCTGCCTTGTGGAATGTCCTCTATATTTTTCAAAAATTCAGATCTACCAGAAATGTTACCCCCCTTACTAAGCACCCTTTGATTTATTTTACTAAAATATCATTAAAACCATTTTTAGGCATTCCCCGGATATCATACAGATGTAGCTTCCTAATCAATATGCTTTTGAGAGATCTAGGAATATTCTGATCGCCACGTTTCCCTCCTTTAAATTCTCCACCACCGCCTTTACAAACTAAAATATAGCTGTGTGTGTAGACCTTCCCTCTAGAAAACCATGTTGATTTTCAGAGAAAAATAATTCTCTTTAGGAAATGCCATTAACTGATCACACATGACTATTCAAATAGTTTAGAATTCCCAGGAAGTAAAATGATAGGACTGTAGTTATCTCGAATATTTTGATCTCCTTTATGTTTATAAAGTCGTTTGATAAGGGCTAATTTTACCTGATCCCGGAACATGCCATGTTCCAAAAAATTATTTATTGTAAAGCAGAATGCTGAGCTTTATTATTATTATTATTATTATTATTATTATTATTATTATTATTATTATTATTATTATTATTTTATCATCCGCACTACTGCGGCTTTTTTAAATTTTCTTTCAGATCAATATTAATTCAGCTGGTGTGATGCTTGCTTCTTATAATATTGGAGCTCCATTTTACATTTTTGATATTTTTCAAGAGGTCCGGCACTGTTTTAAGTAAAAATGCGTTATACTGATTAAGCCTTTCTTCAGACTCCCCGAAGATTGCCGACGTTTGGTCATCTGATTTACCTGCACTTCTTAAAAAATTGACCACATACATTTATTTTTGTTGTATGATGTCCTGAATCTGTTATTATAGTTTTCAGCCCTACATTTGACTAACTTATCATCATGTTGTTTTTTACTGCATTATTCTTATACATATATAACAAAGAGCTTCGGAGATCCAAAAGAAGAACTTTTAGGTCCTTTTGTGAAGGCATAGATGAATTAGCACCGTCTATTCGTCTACAAAAAGTGCTATCCAAGGAGCACTCAAATGAAATCGGCCTATTAAAGATAGAGCCCAAGACACCTATGCTGCGACACTTGAAGAAAGTCAAAGGATTCTTCTAGAAACACACTTTCCCGGGCCAAGCATAATTGCTAAAGAAGAGCTGGGACAAGAAGACGAGCCCATTGAAAACGGTCAGCGGCGTACAAAAATGGGGTCTAGCAAACAAAATCTTTACAAAACACACAATCAGATGGGCGATACATAGCTTTACACCCTATATATCCCCGGGAATTGATTGAATCTTTCCAACCTTGTTACAACAAGGTATAGAGCACCTACTACCACATATTCAATCAATCTTCACAGTCAGCTTTACATTGAACCACATTCCCAAAAACTGGAGGAAGTTAAGGTAGCGTTCATACCAAAGACAGGGCGACGTTCACAAGAGAAACCATAGTCTTACCGCCCCATTAACTTGCCCTTCTTCCTTCTTAAACCGATGAAAATGATTATCGATAGGCACGTCAGGAGCAAGTTCCATTCTAATGCTCCACTGCATGCAAAACAATTCGGATACACCAACCATCGAAACCTACCACATGCTCTTCAAAATCTCGTCCACGATATAGAAAAGGCACTGGCTGATAAAGAAGTGGCGCTGTGTGCATTTCTAGATATAGAGGGTGCATTTGACAACACCTCACATAAATCCATTCAGCGCGCCGCAATCCGCATAAGAGTGAACCAACCAACTGAACCAACCACAACAAAAGGGATAAAATCCATGCAAACCAGCCATGAAGTCACCGCGACCATTGGAAAAACAGCCGTCACAGTCAAAGTAATAAAGGAATACCCTCAAGGAGGGGACCTATCGTCCTTGCTTTGGCGGTTGACGATCTACTGGTAAGAGTGACTGAAGCAGGCTTTGAAGTCCAAGGTTACGCAGATGACCTAGTTATAATAATAAGAGGGAGGTATGACAACGTTCTCAGAACGCATGCAAAGTGCACCCAACTTTGTCAGCACATGGTGTACACAGGAAAGACTGAATGTTAACACATGCAAAACGATAATGATCCCATTCACAAAAAGAGGGAAGCAGAGCCTTAAAGTACCCACTTTGCAAGGGACAATTGTAGAGCTTTCAAAAGAGGTTAAGTATCTTGGCATCGTTCTTGACCAGAAACTAACTTGGATCCCACACCTGGAAAGAACTATCAAAAAAGCAACGGCAGCGCCTTGGGCCTGTCAACTCTTTGGTAAGACACGGGAGCTAAAACCCTCCATCATCTGGTGGTCCTATAACATTGTTGTTAAGCCTATTATAACCTATGCGTGCTTGATATGGTGGGAAAAACAAAAGATATAACAACACAACGAAAGCTAACAAGGGTACAAAGGCTCGTGTCTGGGTATAACGGGGGCTATGAAAACGTGCCCGACAGCAGCTCTGGAAACCCTACTTGACCTCCACCCGCTGCACATATGTATAGAAAAGGAGGCCAGGACCAGTGCATATAGAGTCACTCAGACACAAAAACAAAGTTAGGAAACCTGACTGGTCACCTTAAAATTCTGAAGGAAATAGAGCGATGACTAAATCAACCGATACAATGGAAACAAAACTCCATTTTGATAGCTCGTTTGAAGTGATAATTGAAGACCGCAATACTACAGGGAAAAGACTGATGGGTCAAAGATGAAAGAAGGTGTAGGATTCGGAGTTAACGGACCTAGATGTCGAATCTCTGCACTTTTAGGAAACACTCCCACAGTCTTTCAAGCAGAACTAAATCAATATAGCCATCTCTGAATGTGTTAAAAAGGGCCTAAGAGGTGCAAAGGTCTATATCCTATTAGATAGTCAAGCAGCCTTAAAAGCGCTAGCATCTAGCAGAAGCAACTCCCGGCTAGTGTGGGACTGTCGGATGGCTGCATTTCAACTGGCAAACAGAAACAGACTCACCTTGGTACCCACATTCTACCAGGTCACGAGGTGTGGAAAGCAACGAAGCCGCTGACCAGCTCGTACGGAATGGTGCACAGACTGCCTTTTGCGGGCTTGAACCATTTTGTGGCATCACTAGAGGACATGTAATGAATGAACTCAGAAATTGGGAAAAAAGGTGGCAAGATACACATTGGGTCAAAGCACCTGAGCCGAGAGAGGGCAAGAGACTCATCTCTCACTCGCCTAGCTACCCAAAAAAGCTTCTCAAGCTACAAAAAAATTAGATAAATTTGGTCGTAGACCTTCTCACTGGACATGGCCCCTGGAGGTGCCCCCTTAAGAAAATGGGAAAACCACTGACGAACAATGCAGATTCCGCCAAACTATGGCTGAAACGTCAGAGCACTTGTGGCACCGGGGGTTACTACAAAAGCCCAACCCTCGAAATATTCTGAGATTCTCGAAGAAGATAGGAATTTTCGTGTAAAATAGAAGGGTATACACAAAAGATCAATTGTGGTCGAAGTGTTGAAGGGCAAATCTTGCCGAGCGACCCCTCCACCCACCATACCATTCATATATTCATTTTTTCGATTTTTTGACCTATTAGCATCTTAGGAAAACTATGATTAAATATTGGTATCAATACATTTACAAAGTCTCACTACATTGACTATTGACATCAGATTTATCACTGTTATAAACATCTAACCTATGTTCTTCCTTTAAACACGAACACATTGTTGTCTATTAGCCTCTGAAAATGCTTTTTCTGAGACTAATAAATTTGACTTCCTTTTTTAATTTTAAAACCAACTTTTTGTGCAATGTGGTCTGATATAACCGTATTTATGATGCTGTTGTCGTATGTCTGCATATTTGTAAAAGTGTAATCAGTACAACTCTTAGATACTGAGGTAGGCAACCCTAGTATTTGCCATAATTGTGGGATACATATTAAATGAACTCATTATTGACAACAATGTTGTTTTATTTTTGTTGCTTATTAAATTCATTATTAAAGTCGCCTGCCAGAAATATTTTCTTTTGTTCACTTACTACTTGTGACAATAACTCTTCAAGTTTTTTGAAAAAAAAAAAATCACAGCGCCATTAACAACAAATTGTTCATTTTTGTGAGTACATTCCCCACAGGGACATTCAAAAATTCCTTTTACTGCAAGCTAATTTCCTTTTTCCGCACCTCCATGTCCCTCATCTGGAAAAAAGGACGCGACTAGTTTAAAGTTGTCTATAATAAACATTTCCAGCTTATTTGATATCTCCCAATGTTCAGAAATATACAAGATTTTACACTCTGTATGTTCTTCCAATAAATGATTTAGTGTATCGACACAGTTTCCAATGGATTGCACATATTGATATATTATGATAACCGTGTCAAAAGTAGCCGCATTCTTTGCAGCTCTCTTACTACTAAAATTTGCATTATCAATTTTCGTATATCTTTTTCAAGTTCCAAAAAGAATGCCTAGTTTTGCTGGTCTCATAATTTATTTTGTGTCGTATCTTTTGCACTTTCAGTAAGAATGCTGAACACTATACTCGACGCGCCGAACAGATTCACCAAACACGGAAAACACGGATACAATAATTCTTCTTATTTTATGATTCCATTGATTCCAAACATAGGAACTTTGATTAACACACTCTATTTTTATTTTTTGTATTATGGATAAGAAAAATCGAAATGGAAAACAAAACATTGGGTCGATTCAATCATAAAATAAGACGAATTGTTTCCGCGATTGGTGAATCTGTTCGGCGCGTCGAGTATAGCCGGATGTGTTCGTTCTTGCAACCTTAAACGCCTACGGTTTCTCAGCTCAACGGGTGTTTTCAAAACAGTTACAGCTCTCATGTTTGCTTCCACATTTATAACATCATGCAGTACTTGGCCACATGTCCGAATTAACAACGCTTAAAGCACACAGCCAAATTTGTGTATTCTTGTACATACGGTTTGGTCGAATCAAAACTTGATTGTCCGCTTTAATAAGCAATTTAAAAATATGGTGGTGTCTCTGTAATATTCAGTTCCCTTTTCTTTGATTTTGACATTCTTTCTTAGTAATACTAATTTTTCGTGTACGCTGTCTTCAAAAACAGTTTTTTTACGGATTTTTTCAATAAATACTCTAACAAAATATTTTGGATCATAACCTTTTTCTGGACTTCCAATTCGTCTTCGGTCGAGTGTAGACGTGTCGGGTATCGGTCATTTTGTTTTCTAGAAGCACATGGTGAACGTTCGGGGAACGTTTGGATTTCCCCGAGGAAGAACCGGACGTCGAGCCGGGGAATGTTCAGCCGGTGGTGTTCAAACCTTAAAACAAGCCGTGCATATACAAGTCGGAGCCTTCAGGAGTACATATTCGACATACTAGAGGGTCTAAAAATAGTATCCCTATCCACCAAGGTGTAACCAATGTGGAAGAGTCGCTCCACTTCTTGCTAAGCCTGGATAGGGATCTTTTATGGCTGAATTGCTTACGCAAAGGCCAACAGAGGGTCGTACTACTACTATAACCCTTTTCTATGCCAGTTATCATCGGCATTGGATCACTAATTTCTAAGCGTCAGGTTTCTAGGTCACTATGGTTTTTAAGGCTCTCGTATGCTTTGCTGAGAAACGTCTTAACATTGAATATTCCTCCACTTTTCAGGTATCTGACGTTCTTAAATCTGTTTTTGTTTTCATTATGTGCCCTTTTGCCTTTTTTTATTTCTTTGAAAATTGGGCTCCTGTTATTTCCGTCTTTTCATTTTATAAGGGTTTGCCCATTTTTCTATTCTTGCTGTTAGTGTTGAGACTTTCTAGTTTTAGTATGGAGCTATATGTTTTTTCTCTACAATCTTGAGGTTCTTTTGTTTCTGCTGCATTTATATTAGACCGCCCCGCATTGTTTCCTTGTTTTTAATTTTAATTCCAATGTTTGTTGAGCTCATATATATATGCACTGTAAAAAGTGAATCTAAGTTTCAGCAATACTACCATTATAACTATGCCATTTTTACTTCCTATATGGTGTAAAATATGAAATAACTAGTTTTTTTAAGTAAATTTACAGCTGGTGTATAATATGTTTTAACAAAACCTATATCATTTTACCTTTAAATTACATAAATATACACTATATTTCACACGTTTGTGTAATTGAATGTAATATTATTTAAAGTCATGTAAAATTATGTAAAAGGACGTAAACGTATGGATAAAAATGTAATAGTATATTATGATATAAGTGTATAAGAGGGCCTTTAAAGCACGCGCGACATATTTCAAAACACAACGCGCAGCGGAGTGTTTTGTAAGTCGCAAGGGCTTTAAAGGCATCTTATACACGTATATCATACGCTATTTTTTATTACTAATGCTTCATAATCTCAAAAATGTTTTAAATATTAAACTTATGGGATATATTGACGAATATATTAATCTGTCACATTTGACATGATCAAATGTTTCTATAGCAACCTTTAAAAAAGTAGGCGCATCATAAACATCATTTTAAGCACGCTGCAGCGTGCGATAATCGTCAAATATGATGCATGCGTAATAAAAAATCTATTATTTTTACATGGTACGCTATGGAAACATTGCCTTAGTGTATTAGTGTATTATGCACGCGCAGTCCATCTTCCCCTGAGCATCGATAACCAACCGGGGGCCTATTTTCAACTGAGTTGGGCCCTAGGCACCATCAAATTTTCGGGCCCTGTCTTGCTCCGTATATTGGAATGTAACCAATAGGCTTATATATTCTGTTTTAATTTTTGTTATGAGAACGTCCATGTAAAAAACAAAATAAAATGAAAAAAAAAATAAATATATTTAGATAATTAGATAGATAAAACAAAACAAAAATTTTCATTCAAAAGTTAAGCATGACTAATAAGAAATAAAGGAACCCAAGTATTTATGATTTAATAACATTGTTAATAACTAGATAGGCAATTGTCTAAATTATCTTCTTTACTTTTATTTCGGAGAATTTATTTT
Source organism: Pissodes strobi (assembly GCA_016904865.1). NCBI lineage: Eukaryota > Metazoa > Arthropoda > Insecta > Coleoptera > Curculionidae > Pissodes > Pissodes strobi. Next base: position 100,386 of record MU185636.1, on the reverse strand, counting down.
TTATCCCATCTATGTTTAATTTATCCAAAATATCGCTTTGGACATTTAAAACAGCTAAGGATGCAAGATTCTGTTCATTTAATGAGTTTCTTAAAAAAGGTTTGACTCGTTTAAAGTAGAAAAGGATCTTTCACCCGATGCATTGCTAATAGGAATTGTTAAATATAATCGTAACAATATTTCAACATTTGAAAGAAAAAGTTATCATGAACAGCGACATCCATCAGTGTTATAAAAGTGTTCTATATTTTTTACACTAATAATAAAATGTTGACTTGACGGTTCATTAAAAATTACACCAAAAACTTCGTTGACAGAATCATACAATAATTTCATTCTCAATTTTAATTCTGTTAGTTTATCACATATGGAGAAAAAGCATTAATCTTGAAATTCTCAGAGCTATTTAAAATAATGTGTGTGCTGGTCCATCGTCAAAAGACTGTTTTCTCTTGCGAACTCTTAACGTTTCTCTTTTATACAAAGCATGTGGCTGAATTTGTTTCGCTTCCTCTTCTAATTTTGCAAACTTTTCTCTGAAATTCTTTATAAATTCAATTAGACCATTATATAGTGTACAAGGGGCAGTTAAATTTGCTTCAGTGTTTGTAAAGATTTGCTAGTGGCATTTATTCTGTCCAAAATTCTTTTCCAAATTACTGTCATGAGATTAAATTCAAATATCTCTGTTTTTCGAAGTAAATCTCCTGCTTCTGTTCTGGTTAATTGTTTTTGATGAGGATCTTCATTCAACTCTTTTAACGCTAATTTTATTTCAATAAAACCAAGTGCAATTGATTTTATAGCATCAGCTCTAGCCGATCATCTTGTATCGCATAGTTTTTTAACCATTGTCGGTTTAGGATTTAACATTTCTAGGCATTTTTGAAGTACATTCCATCTATGAGTAGATGCCGAAAAAAATTGTATAAACACTGTACATTTTCAAAATATCTAGCTGCTTCTGAACAACTTTTAGCAGCACTATTACCCACTAAATTTAAAGAATGGCTGGAATATGGTACTAAGTGGGCACTTTTCGACTTTTCCTTAATTTTTGCCTGCAATCCGTTATATTTGCCGGACATATTAGCGGCATTGTCATAACTTTGGCCTTACAGTAATTTATATTGATCATGAGATCTTCCAATTTATTCGGTAAAGCATGTGATAGGCTTTCGGCAGTATGAGAAAAAATTGGCAAAAAGCCTAAAAATCTTTCTACTGGCTGCCCATTAGGTAAAACATATCTTATAATGAGAAACGTCTGGTGTTGAGTCGACTATAATCGCAAAATATTTGGCCGTTTGTAATTCCTTTGTCATGAAATTTGTTACTTCTTTTGCAAGGAGATTAATAAATTCACCGCAAATGGCTGATGAAAGATAACTAACATGTCTACTTCCAGGATTGCCATATTTTTGGAGATGTCCAGCTAAAAATGGGTCAAACGCAAACTCACGAGCTTAAAAAATTACCATTTTCCTTGGTAAAAAGTTTCGTCGTGGAATCATAAAATGCTAAACCATTTTTTGATAAAAATTTAATAGCTGCAACTACCCTTAATGGCACATTTCTACAGTATTATTTAACTTGCGTGCCGCAGCGCTACGCCTTGCAAATTAGGATTATGAAATAAAAAAAGGCTCTTATTGTATGTTATGAAATCGCATTTCTTATAGTAGTATTATTGTTTTTGCATTTTTTTATTGGTTTTATGCTCGCCGTTTCGGGCCCTTTGATATTGTGGGCCCTAGGCACGGGCCTAGTAGGCCTAGTGGTAAAATAGGCCCTGCCAACCGGATTGGGTGAACAGAACAAACGTGATATTTTGTGATTCTGTGTATTGTATGTGACATGCCATTTTTATCGACAGGTGCTTTTTCGTTTAGGTTGAAAGTACTTCAATATGTACTTGCCAGTCTGTACAAAACATGAACCTATTTTACTGTAAGTGTTGCCATCGCACTGTGGTCTTTAGGTGATACTTGTAACCTTCTCCACTGTAGGATTGTCAATAAGGTTGTCGTACTTTTTTGCCAAACGATGAGGCGCCCTTTCCTTTGCTCTAATGTTATGGCGTCTATTTTTTTATATTTTACGTATTCGAGTATTTAGTTTTTTACAGCAGTTTTTATTAAAAAATTAATATATTAACAATTTGTTTTTTTACCTTTACCGTTGCCTTTACGTTTAATATGTTTGTCATGCAAAAGAGAATTATGTTGTTGTAAGATTAGGATGGTAGTACAGTGTTATTTATATCATTTTACAGAGTGTCTAATACAATGTGTCTATATCGGAACCCCACTTTTCACATAAAAACGAAATGTACAGTTTAAAATGTTGTGTTGCGTAGAAGTCATGGTGTTGCATATTAATATGAACTGTTTTTAAAATTTGCTTTTCTATTTTGCGTTCAAGTTGATTCCATTTCGACACGCAAAGGAGTGACGAGAAGAACATATTTTCCACACTACTTTTGTTGACTGGTTGATATGATATTAACAAAATTGTTCAATGTCAAGGTCCACTACCAAAAATTGCGGCACCGCTTTGAATGGGATTCATACATACAAGATGTCGGTTTACAATCATTTACATGAAAGCACATGTATAATAATGTAATAAAAAGTAAGCTTACATTATCAAAACGAAGGTTTACTTAAAATTACATATAAGGCAAAGTTACTTCTTATAAGTTTACCTAAATCAAAACGTAGATTTATATTAATGTTCCTAAAAGAACACATTAGATACTGTAAAAACTTTTGCTTTTTAAAGTATATGATTTGAATAAGAATGGAAACTCGCACAGTATATTAACGATATCTTTACACAACTAGTCAAGTAAAATATACTTGTATTGTAGTTTATGGCAATTTTACTTGAAGGTCCAAGGCAACCAACGATTGAGTATGTAATTTTACATAAATAAATTTACTGTGTAATTTTCTTTTTCTAACTGTCCTACTTTGTGCACAAGTTTGGTGACTGATAAGTGAACTTCGAATGCTGCTGTTTTTGTCTAATAAATTACTTTCAGTTAGCGTATCCTTTTTTGGCACTTTTTATGCACAATATGAGCTTGAAAATTCAGTCGTTCTCTGAGTGCAGGGACTGTCCTCAATAGGTCCTATAGAATATCTAGGTAAGGCGTTGTTGGTACTAATTATTTGATTTTCCAGCAATAAAACATTAAATGGTGGCAGGGTCGTGTCAAAACTCTAAATTTAGCTAGAACCTGTATAAAAGGCAACATCATTTCAAAACAGTCTCTTCTAATACAGCTTTTGGCGTAGATTCTCGCCAAATAATCGGCTTTTTAAAAAATAATTACTTTCCCAGAAAAAAAAAATCCTGCATTTTTTGACCGAGAAATTAATATTTTTACATTTTCGAAAAGTTAATTTTGCGTAGATTTTTTTTTGAAACAGAGGAATACTTAGAGAATTTGAGCTAGAAATTCCCTATCGAACCGTCGAGGCAAGCCAAAGGATTTAACGGATAACATTTCTAACGTTATGTTTGATACCGTCGCGTCGTCTCAGCTTTTCTATTCAGGCAACATTTTCGGCGCAAGAATGACCCGAAGTGACCCCTTTTTTCACGCGCTCAATAAAAATACTGGCCATTTTCAGATTCTTGCCGATTTCAATAGAGTTCGGAACACAGTCAAAAGATACGCGTTCAGAAAATTTCATCAAAATCGTTTAATTTCTACAGTTATCGTTGATTCAAGCGAAATTTTCAGAAATAGCAGATTTGATGTAGGTAACAACTCGCAAACTGAAAATCTAATGGTCGCGTCGCGTCGCGTCGGCCGGCAGTCCAAAAGTCTTGCCTAAAAAGTGCTAATTCCCAAATTTTCACGGGCATCCACTTACGAGAAAAATATGAATGAAACAATAGGTTTATGGTAACTGAAATCGCTCGGATGACTGTTTCAGATCACAACAGGAGACGAAAGTACGTTTATTAATCTATATTAATAGATTTTTTACCAAAACTGAGTTTTATCCACAATACCGACACAGAATTATTGCACTGGACGCGTGTTTCGCTAACCATGTTAGCATCATCAGGAGATGATTAAAACAGTTTTCTGTTTCGGTATTGTGGATAAAACTCCGTTTTAGTGCATTTTGCCGAAGGTTCCAAACCCCAACATAATTAATAGATTTTCTGGAATATGCAGAAAAAAACCTATACTCTAAAAGCAGTGCTAGTTGTCAAAAAGCTTCAAAATCACTGTATTCAGTGATTTAATAACTGATCATTACCATCATTTTATTAAACGATTTTTAAGTATCTATCTTCTTTGACCGAATATTTTTCCTCATTGAATTTAATGAATTGTAAGTGTGAAATAAAAACGAAGTCAGAGCGCGTATAGCAAATTAATTCAAAACTTAAAGCACATCCACTTTAAATCTATTAAATCTGTACCAAGCCGAAGAGCACATCACACTAATGCAATTTAGGGACTAAGAAGTCACTAAAGTAGTTTATAAATCCGGAGATATAAGCAGCTTTCTGCACTTTGGAGCATCACGCGCCTTTATAGTTCTTTAGTTACCTAGTTGTGTACATTAACACTAGTTTATCCTGATTATCCGGAATAATTCCCTCCGCTATTATTTGCTCTTCAACCTTCCGTCTATTTAACTGGTTTTTAAGTAGCTTTGCGAGGATTACATTTATCTGATATACGTACTTCTTTAGTAGCCGGGTGCAAATTTCTATATACCGCTAGGTGCTTTATTTGAAGCCTGAAAGAACGATGACTAAGGTGTATTAGAAATACACTAGACGCGAAAAAAGCGAGAAAAATAAATCCATGATGTTTACTTTCTGGCACACTTCCCGGATTAATTTATTGAATATCTCTACCTTAGCTTCACTTTTTGCAACCTAATGCCAAACCACTCATGTAAAACCACTAAGAACGTAATAGCTCATATCTTTGCTTTATTAATATCAATGTCTAAGCGGGTTAAAAAAGATTTACTTTTCTCACTGTTTAATAAATTGAATAATAACATTAGCTGTCAATATAAATATTTTCAAATCCCCTTTTAAAAATTTTTATTTTGGAAAATATTTGTTATGCTTTAGAGTAGTTGAATATTTACATAGAGTGTGTTTAACGCTTATGATTTTATTCAATCTCTGGTGTTTGACCATTTCTTCAGTTACTGTCTCTGTACGCTCAAATTGGAGAAATAATGTTTTGAATTTGAATTGGAATTTTCTAAAATTAGATCTGCGAAAAATAAAATTAGCAGTTGATCAGCTCAAAATGTTGAGATTCTATTTCAACTCGGGAATGCTTTGAAATACCTTTAAATGGAAGCATTTCTACCACAAAACACAAAAATCAAGTTAATACACTTTCAACATTACAAATTAGTACAAGCGAAACAAAAGACCTTCTTCTTTTAGGGGTCCTCTCAACTCATAAGTTCAAATTCACTAAATTTAACTATGTCGATAATGATTTACAACTACAAAGTCATAAACATTCGATAGTTCGAATGTTTATGGCTTTGTAGTTTTATTTAAGTCAGTCAGTGGTACCTGGTGAAGGGAAAAGCTTCTATCCAATTTAAATCTAAATAAAGAGTGTCTGCCGTGAACTGTAGAATCCTTAAGCGATAAGAGACAAGAAAGGTAGCAAGGCAAACCAGTCTATTGTTGCCAATAGATAAATACATTATTGAAAGGCTAATTGGATGTACGAAAATTTCTAGATTTAAGTTCCTAAAATTAAATAATATGGGCAACACGTTCAAATAGTTGCCGCTGCTAATTATGTGCCAAAGTCACAAAATACCATATTTGAAGATAATTTATAAAAGGGTTTATTTTACCTTAAGATTGAAGCTTATAGGTTGTTCGGGGTCGTTTGATCACCTAAAAGCCTTTATGCACTTTTGTGCGTGACTACTCTAATAGACGTTAAGGAAACCTAAGCTTGTAACAAAATTTTCAAACGTGGAAAATTCATTTAAGCTTCTCACTCCATTAGCATTTTTTCTCTAAACTATTTCAAAAGAGAAAAACATAGATTTCGATAAATATAACCACTTTCTGTTGGATTTCAATAAGATTCACAAGAAAAGTAAATAAAAATGTAGTCAGAGTAAAACGGAATATATACGAATTAACAAAAAAATGCACGCAGTGACCGAGAGCTTACAACATAAGAAGGCGACTGAACAAAAATAATCGGAATACATAAACAAAACTTGAGATGATGAGATGAATGGTTTGACATCACATCGTTATGTTTGGTTCTTAGGAATCTCAGGTGATCGCTGATTGCCTCTTGCTCGATGCCTATTTCATTCAGGAATGATTTTAATCATAAAGTTTCTTATCTACCTAATGCTAGTAAGACATATTCTGCTTGAATAGTTGATTGAACTAAAATGTTCTATCTTTAACTTGACCAATCGGCTGAACCATCCGCCATTACAAAAATATATAAACTTGTTGACTTGCGAGTCTCCTGCCCAGCATAATCAGCACCTGTGTAACTAAGTAAGTTGATATTTTCTGTCTCCCAATATACAATTTTATAGTCAATTGTATGTTTAAATATTGCATAATTTTTTTAACTTCGAACCAATTTTGCTGAATGCAATTGTTCCAAACGACTAACTTGACTTACGCTGTAAGCAAATATCTGGTCTGTGAGCCAACTGCCTCACGATATGGTTCGTTTCTTAGCCCAACACTCTTTGAAGCAGATGTGGCCTTTGATCTGGTTCAGCTGAAATACTTGACGGCTTCGCTTCTACCGTGTTAAATGTATGTAACACCAATTTCTAGCCCGACAAAATGTCTTGCACCCTCTACTGTAATGCTTAAGTCAGTTTTAAAGTTTGTTATTAAATCCTCAATTGCTTCTTGGGAATATGACACTACAAGTCCATCACCAACATAACGACCTATATAAATACAGTGTTCTCCAAATTTTCCTGTAAAAACGCACTGATCACCTTTTAATTGTTTAAAATTGTACAATTTTAGAATGTTGACAAATGTATGGTTGCAACAACGAGATGCTTGTTTTGGTTCATAAAAACATTTCTACATAGTACGAATTTTCTCGGTTTTCGCAACCACTCGATTGCTTCACATAGATTGTCTCTTTTAAATCACCATTTAAAAAGGCGGTTTGCACATCAAAATGTACCAATTTGAAGCCTTTTGCAGCTGCTACCGGTTAAAAAGTCTCTTCGTAGTCTATACCTTTTTGTTGTGTATATCATTTTGCCACTATTAAAATGAACATCATCTTCGGGAGTAGTTTTCTTGCTGTACACACATTTATTGCCAATGATTGAAGCATGGTTGAGGCACTAAAATCCAAGTATTATTTTTAAGTACTGCTCCAAATTCCTGTTTCCATGATGCATTTTCTTCACATTGAATTGATTCATGATAGGTCTCTGGTTTTAAAGTTGAACAATATATTGCAGAGCCATAATAATCTGGATGTTTTAGATTATTCTGTCTCTTAGAGCTCTGCTGTTTTCATCTGCGTATTCATGTTCAGCTTCTTCTTCAATATGCCCTTGCTCTTCTACTACGTCTTCTTCCATTTCTTCTGTGATATCTTCAAATTCACATATGTATGGAATATATCTTTATTTAATTTTACTGTCAGCTTCTTCAGTTTCATTACAATTTACACCAGAGCTAATGTAAATCCTTCTTCTATTCGGATCCCGTGGTCTAAAATATTTGAAATTCCATCACATCTAACGAATAAAAGCTTTCTAGTTCAGTCTTCCCATTTTGTACGAAGTTGTGTTGGTACCGTCATGTAGATCTGCTATACTTCCAAATAGTTTAATTACTTTAAAGTGCTTAATTTTAGGTTTCATGCCTAAAAATATTCAAAAAAATGTCGTTTTTGATGTATGATTTATTGTGGCACCATTTAATATATATATTGCTTCACACCACAATTCAGTAGCAATCTTTATATTACACAATATAGAACCAGTAGATTCAGTTATAGTTTCCATGTGAAATTTGAGTGTATTATTGTTCAAAACCACATCAGCTACCTCCCTCCCAAACTGAAAGCACGGAATGAATACAAAAGGAAGTTTATATAGATGATTTACGATCTGAATAGGTACTGCTAACGCCCGTATATCTGAAAAAGCCTGTTCCCTTCCCATTATATTTATTAGATTGCGATTATGTGAAATATGAGTGTATTATTGCTTAAAAACACGGCATCAGGTCTCTCTCCCTTAAATTGAAACCACGGAATGAATCCAAAGGAACGTTCATATAGATAATTTATGGGCTAAACCGGTACTGCTAATGCGCTTATATCTGAGAAAGCCTATTCCCTTCCCATTATATTTATTAGATTGCGATTAAACGAAGTTTGAGTGTATTATTGTTCAAAAATACGACATCAGCTGCCTCTCCCTCAAACTGGAAATACAGAATGAATCCAAAAGGAAGTGCATATGGATAATTTACGAGCTAAAGAGGTATTGCTAGTGCACGTATATCTGAAAAGCCTATTCCCTTCCCATTATATTTAGTAGATTGCGATTATGTGAAAGTTGAGTGTAATATTGTTCAAAAACACGACATCAGCTATCTCTCCCTCAAACTGAAAACACCGAATGAATCCAAAAAGAAGTTTATATAGATAATTTACGAGCTAAATAGGTACTGCTAATGCACGTATATCTGAAAAGACCTATTCCTTTCCCATTATATTTATTAGATTGCGATTATATGAAATTTGAGAGTATTATTGTGCAAAAACAGGACATCAGCTGTCTCTCCCTCAAACTGGAAACGCGGAATTGATCCAAAAGAAGGTTTATATCAATAATTTACGAGCTAAATAGGTACTGCTAGAGCACTTATATCTGAAAAAGCCTATTCCCTTCCCATTATATTTGTTAGATTCCGGCTATATGAAGTTTTGGTGTATTATTGTTCCAAAACACGAATCAGCTGTCTCTCCCTCAAACTGAAAACACGGAATGAATCCAAAAGAAAGTATATGTGGATAATCTAGGAGCTAACGCACGTATATCTGAAGAGGCCGATTACCCTTCTCATTATATTCATTAGATTGCGATTATGTGAAAGTTGAGTGAGTTATTGTTCAAAAAGATGACATCAGCTGTCTCTCCCTCAAACTGAAAGTGCGAAATTAATTCAAAAGGAAGTTTATATAGATAATTTACAAGCAAAATAGATACTGCTATGCACGAGTATATGAAAAATCTTATATCTTTCCCATTATTAGATTGCGATTATGTGAAATTTGAGTGTATTATTGTTCAAAAACACGACATCAGCTGTCTCTCCCTCAAACTGAAAACACGGAATGATTCCAAAAGGAAGTTTATATAAATAATTTAAGAGCTAAATAGATACTGCTAATGCAAGTATATCTGAAAGGGACTATTCATTTCCCATTATATTTGTTAGATTGCGATTATCTGAAATTTGAGAGTATTATTGTGCAAAAACACGACATCAGCTGTCTCTTCCTTAAACTGAAAACACGGAATGAATCCAAAAGGAAGTCTTATGGACAACTTACGAGCTAAATATGTAATACTAATGCATGTATATCTGAAAGATTGCGATTATGTGAAATCTGAGTGTATTATTGTTTAAAATCACGACGTAAGCTTTCTCTCCCTCAAACTAGAAACACGGAATGAATCCAAAAGAAAGTTTATATAGATAATTTACGAGAGAAATAGGTACTGCTAACGCACGCATATCTGAAAGAGCCTATTCTCTTTCTATTTTATTTACTAGATTGCAATTTTATGAAATTTGAGTGTATAATTGTTCAAAAACACTATATCACCTACCTCTCCCTCAAACTGGAGACAGAAAATGAATCCAAAAGGAAGTTTATATGAATAACTTGCGAGTTAAATAGCTACTGCTAATGCACGTATATCTGAAAAGCCTATTCTCTTCCCATTATATTTAGTGGATTGCGATTATGTGAAATTTGAGTGTATTATTGTTCAAAAACACGACATCAGCAGTCTCTCCCTCAAACTGGAAACACGGAATGAATCCAAAAGGAAGTTTATACAGATAATTTACGAGATAAATAGGTACTGCTAACGCACGTATACCTGAAAGAGCCTATTCCCTTCCCTTTATATTTAGTAGATTGCGATTATTTGAAATTTGAGTGAATTCTTGTTCAAAAAGATGACATCAGCTGTCTCTCCCTCAAACTGAAAACGCGAATTGATTCAAAAGAAAAATTTATATGGATAATTTACGAGCTAAATAGGTACTTCTAACGCACGTATATTTGAAAGAGTCTATTTCTTTCTCATTATATTGTCAAATATAATAATTCATAAAGCTATTAACTAATTATCACCCTGTCCCAAGTTTGAACTTGAACTTGAGAATTATTTAATAAACATTAAAAGCAAACTATAAACAACGCTAGCAGTCAACGGGAGCGATTATGAACCTTAAGCATGCAATGATCAGCAATTTCTCTAATATAAATACACTGGCAAACCTTCAGTTCGTCAGACTTAGTCTCACCTCCAGCTCCCAAGGTTAGTCACTTGACGACTGCCTCCTGGGTTCTATCCGCTCCTAGAGTTAGTCATACGACTGCTTTAGGTTCCATTCCTTTCCTACCAAACCTGGTACCGGTTAGCCACTTGACGACTGCTAGGACCAGGGGTTGCACAACCTTAATAGTAAAGTCTTGACAAGAAGTTTGTCAGAGTGTTGAGAAAGACAAGTGTCTAAATAGTCAGTTAAAAAGTTTAGTGAAAGCTCTTAGGGCTCTTAAATAAAACCCAGCCCTTAAGAAAAACTATAAATTATAAGACAGTAAACAAAGACCTATAAACAGTACCTCAAATCGAGAAAACATGCGCACCGTAGTAATCGGGTATAATAGAATCTCATTTTCTCTGACCAATAATTGTTGTTAAAGTTTTATCGTTAATACATTGTTATTGTTATAAACTAAACGTGCTTACTTTATCATCTCTTCTTACGCCACATAACATGATTGCCAAAGTTATAATCCTTTTCCTACCCCAAACCTAGTTCTTGGTTAGCCACATCGACTGCTAAGACTAGGGGTTTCATTAACCACAGTAGAAAAGTCGAGTCTGTCAAAGTTCTTCGAGTGAAGTTTCTAAGTAGTCTGTCAAGTAATTCAAAGTGTAGTGTCCAAGTGCTCTTAGATACCTTAACATTAAATAAAACGCAACACAACATAAGATAAACTATATTTACAAAGCAGTGACCAAAAAGACCTATAAACAATTCATAAAACATACCTCAAGTCGAGAAAGCATGCGCACCTTAATAATTGGGTATAGGCTAGTCTCATTAAGTTTCTGACCAGTAAACGCTGTTAAAACTCTATCGTTGGGTCTTTGACCAATACACATTGTTAATCTTTTCTCATTAAGTTTATCTAATACTTTATTGTTTTTAAGTGCTTTCTTTATCTTCGCTTCTCACCTTACGTAAAGAATCCCGTACTACCATCGGAGTTATACCCCTGCACGCTGAGTAAGGCGTGGCATCGCGATTCAAACGTATGATGACAGATTGGTGGAGGCATTAAGAAAAAATTAAAAGAACTGTCATCACGAATACTCGCGACAATATTTACTAGATTGCGATTATATGAAATATCTGTGCAATATTGTTCAAAAACACGACATCAGCTGCCTCTTCTTTAAACTAGAAACACAGAATGAAGTTTATATGGATAATTTACGAACTAAATAGGTACTGCTAAAGCACATATATCTGAAAGAGTCTATTACCTTCTCATTATATTTACTAGATTGCGATTATGTATATGAAAGGACCCCGCAGGGAGCTTATGGAAAAGTGGTTCTAGTCAAATTGGCTGAAATTTTGGTATGATGTTGTTTTCGAGTTCCCAATCAAAAGTTTTCATTGCACCAACGAAATCGTTCGAGCGATTTTCGAGATATTGGCTGCGAAATCCCATTTTGGGGCATGCGGTTAAATAATAAGGTAGTATTGAGATGATACCACAAATTGAAAATGCAGTTTTATTGTATGTTACGAAATTACCCTAATTATGCTTAAAATATTGAACACATATACTAGGAACATTAAAAAAGCCATTCACATTGTACAGGGTGTGACAAAAATGAAGCAAAATACTAATACATAGCTATCTTTTCCGTCAAATAATTATTATTAATAGTACCGGTACAAATGATATTAACTGGTATATCAGAAAATGTCGGGTGCCAAAAAAGTAATTTTTAACGTACAGGGTGCGTCAAAAAAGTTGCAACAACGCTACCAATAGAAAATATACCTATTTCCAATGGCCATACTTTTCAGATTCCCGCAACAATGATGCTTCAATGCTCAGGAATGAATACCAGAGGGATATTCAAGGAATCCGGAACTGGTTTCAACAAAACGACATTTTTGTTGTCGATCGAGGTTACCGCGATGCCATAACATTTTTACAAGAATTGGGTATTGAGTGTAGCATGCCTTGCCAACTAAGACCCGGACAGTAACAATTGACTACAGAGGAAGCGAATGCTTCTCGTTTAGTAACTAAAACTCGATGGATTGTGGAAGCTAAGAATGGATATATTCTAACAATTTTTAAGTTTTTCTCGAAAACGATAACAAACTTAGGGGACTTCTACAGGATCTGTGCTGCTATTGTCAACAAATATCGGGAACCTATAGCTATGAAAGGAACCACAGCACAATTAGCTCGTAAGATATTGGCAAGGTGAAGAGAAATAAACAACCTCCAAATAAGAGTCGAACAAGAAAATCTTTGATGTAGAAATGCCAGATGGACACGTTTAGGTCAAAATCACGTCCCTTCATTTCCCCGTCTTCATATGGATTATCTAAGAGACATTATTATAGGCATATATCAGCTTAATCTTGCTCCTTCCTATATTCAAGATACAACTCAGAGGATACCGGATCACGAACTTCAAATAGATACCCTAATGGATAATCAAAACACAATTAGGTTGCGCATTTACTCGCGCCTCCGCAATGCGATTAAACATCAACTGTTCATTGAATACCAAGAAGATGCAATTCGAGGATACTACTGTACTTGTAAACCTGATGCAAGGACACTACGAACGTGTGCCCATGTTGCGTCAGTTTTGTGGTATCTGGGTTACTCGCGATACGAAGCCACTGTAAAATATCCAGCTACAACCTTATTAGAAACGCTTTTGGATGCTGGTAAGAGAAGGCATAATGCCAATATTCAAATTATTCTATAACGGTAAGAATTGTTTTATAATAAAACTACTCTGGTTATTCTTTTTCTATTTACCGTATAGCCGCTTTTATAATCAAATATTTTTTTACAGAATGCCGTAAATGTTTCCAAGAAATATTTGCTTAATAAGTTGAGAAGAATAATATTGATCGATATATTGCTATAGCGCGCTAAAGGCAATCGGTCTAACAGAAAAATATTACTTTTCTTTTCACCTTGTATATTAACAATAATTTTTTTGACTTGCCTGGTACGTATATGATATTTGGTTTTTTAATTTATTTTCGTGAAATATAGTATTAATAAAAAAGGAGGAAATAGGTATATTTTCTATTGGTCGTTAAAAATTACTTTTTTGGCTTACCTGGTATATATACGACATTTTTAGATATATATTCTAGTTAATGTCATTTGTACCGGTACTATTAATAATAATTATTTGACGGATAAGATAGCTATTAATATTTTGCTTCATTTTTGTCACACCCTGTACAATGTGAATGGCTTTTTTGATGTCCTAGTCTATGTGCTCAATATTTTAAGCATAATTATGGTAATTTCGTAACATTTCTGCATTTACAATTTGTGGTATCCTTTCAATACTATGCCTCATTATTTTACCGCATACCCCAATATGGGATTTGGCAGCCAATATCTCGAAAACCGCTCGAACAATTTCGTTGGTGCAATGATAACTTTTCATCGGGAACTCGAAAACAACATCATATCAAAATTTCAGCCAATTTGACCGGAACCACTTTTCCATAAGCTCCCTGCGGGGTCCTTTGAATGTATTATTGTTCAAAAACACAACATCATTTATCCCTCCCTCAAACTGGAAACACGGACTGAATCCAAAAGGAAGTATATATAGATAATTTACGAGATAAATAGGTACTGCTAACGCATGTATACCTGAAAGAGCCTATTCCCTTCCCTTCATATTTAGTGAGTGAATTCTTGTTCAAAAAGATGACATCAGCTGTCTCTCCCTCGAACTGAAAACGCGGAATTGATTCAAAAGAAAATTTATGTATATAATTTATGAGCTAAGTAGGTACTTCTAAAGAACGTATATCTGAAAGAGTCTATTTCTGTCTCATTATATTTAAGTAATAGATTGCGATTATATGAAATATGAGTCCATTAATGTTCAAAAACCCGACATCAGCGGTCTCTGCCTCAAACTAGAAACACAAATGAGCTAAATAGGTACTGCTAAGTCACGTATATCTGAAAGAGCCTATTTCCTTCTCATTATATTTACTAGATTGCGATTATGTATATGAAATTTGAGTGTATTATTGTTCAAAAACACGACATCAGCTGTCTCTCCCTCAAAGTGTAAACACGGAATGAATCCAAAGAGAAGGTTATATAAATAATTTACAAGCTAAATAGATACTGCTAACGCACGTATATCTGAACTTTCAACTAAGTCACCCTCCTCGATACTATGGTCATAGAATCTTGTCTATGATGACTCCTTTGAAATTTCGGTTTTTTTGCATGCATAGACATGAGCTTTGCCCATATTTCTGCAGCATATTTGCAATTCACCAACCATTCTAACTGGTGCTGCGCTATGGAGGTGAGGACTATCACCTACGGTTTAAAATTCTTGTCGTCCCAAGTCTGCTGACGAGGGAGGTATCTTGTGGTTGGGAAACACTTCCAGCCACGATTTCAAGGAATTGATTTGACTTTAAAATTATGGAGACACTAAATTTCCATAAATAAAAATTTGGTCCATCAAATTTCAACAAAAATATCAGCGCTTGTATAACCCGTTGCCTTGTTTATTGTTTATGTTCAGATTGTTATCTTCACGTTTTGACACATTGAAACAACTCGTGAATATGTGTCAAAATTTAAATTTTACATACCGACCGAATATGTTGTATTTAAGAGAATCTAGACTTAATAGGTATTACGATTGAATTATTATATTTTTCAATATCAACAAAATATATAGGTATCTATTTTTTTAAATATATTTTTAAAATTAGAAGAAAAAAAAACAAATTATTGAAGCGAAAAATCTTCAGGGTGTTCCATTCAAAAATATTATGTTGGTTCAAAAGATAATACTATAGAACCTATAGGTGGATGTGTAAATAATATCTGAAAACCCTGGACAAGAGTACCTATTTAGTGCCTATATACAGTTGATGCAAATCAGCAAGACAATTACACTAATTTTAACCAAAATTTGACACATTATTCAAAAAAAAAAAACAAGGTGTAGTATCTTGAAAATGCCAATGATAATGAATCTCCTCTGAAGCTGATTGAAGCTATAAATACTCTCATAGTTGAAATTCACATGGAACAGAGTACGTTCTAACTTCATGGTAAGGTATGATTCTTATCATACACTACGATTATTTCGACAGTTTCAAGTGCGCTTGAAAGTGAAGCCGCTTCAAATTTAATCTCAGTCCGACTGAAAATGACGATATAAATACTCTGGATTACGTTCCTAGCGGCTTAAAATGCTCAAATCAAGTACAAAATATTTTAGGGTGAACTTGAACCAAGCGGCTTCAAATCACGACATAAACAAGGATTTAATCACGTCAAACTTCATACCAATAAAAATAGTAATCTTTAGCTGATTTACCTATGTAAATAAAAGGCTGATTTTGTTTATAGTTTTATTATTTAGAATACCTGTTGTGAGAATGAGCAAACGATTCAAATAATATTTTTAACTTGTTGAGATTCATTTTTTAGCGAAGACCTAAAGTTAATTCCATAAATTAATATAACTTACGCAAACGCAGATACTGGATTCAAAGAGGATTTAACGAAAGATTCATGCCACTTTCATAATTTATGAAATAAACAAAAATCATCATTGACACTAATTTTGCTACATCCTTTAGATATTATTTCCTCTCTAGAGAGCTAAAATAGCTTATGCTCAACTAAATAACGATATCAATAATCAACGGAATTAAAAATGTATGAGAAAGCCTTTGTTTCTTATGAAATCCAAATAGATATGAATGTGTCAATGATTAAATAATTAATATATCAAATGTCCATGAATACCTACTTCAGTTTCTACTTGAAACTGTACTGCAACCAATACGTTTAATAATCGAAACCGCTTTAAAGCTCTCCATGCAAATACCTTCCTTCAACTCGAAAACTTACTTGCACACTTCAAGGGGGAAATTCATTATTTTCTAACGTCCCGCCCAAAACCAATCAGAGCCGAGGGCGTGGTTTTGTTTCCCCCCACAGTTGCCGCCTACAACAAGTACGCGTGTTACGTCATCGCGTTCTCCCACCAGGACAGCTGCGATGATTTTTTTGGCTTTTGTCTTGTCAATAAAACAAGCAGGGGCTATGGAAAAGGACTAAACAAGTTGGCTAGTGTTCTTTTTGCTGACAGTTGGTAGAATTGGAAAATTGTTCTTTTGTTCGTATGAGTGATATACGGTGCGCTGCAGAAGAATCATTTTTATTGTACGGTTTTGTTTTTGTTATCTTTATCATTCTACGCGTGTTGGTGAATAAGTGTTTAATAAAGGGGGGTTTTTAAGAAATATTGTAGCATACGTCTCTCGTATATACGAGTTTTAGATATGACTTTAGGTTAAAGAACTTTTTCTTATACTCTGACAGTAATTTGTCAACTTATGGATTCTGCCTCTAGCGATTGTCATAATTTTTTGGAATAATTCCCAATTGTCCGACTCATCCCGCACGTCCCCAACATTTCCCTTTGGGTGTCACCCTTTGTAGAGGATGTATTTGCCTTGATATTTTTGGCGGAAATTTTTAAAATGTATGAACAAATTCCAAGCAAATCCGATACGTGCTACAGCATCTTTTACCGACCAGACTAATCCATACTAACCCAATACTGACAAAAATTACCCCAAATTAAACTATCTGCTTGGTAGGGCACTAAACCCCTTGGGGACAGCTGATACTCCTGATGAAAATCCATGGCGAGAGATATATAGAGAGAATATGAATAAATGTGTTCAGCATGATTCTAAATGGGTTTCTGATCTAGATATTTTAGGCCTGACACTATAATTAATATTTACAATAATTTATTCCGTATCCTTTTAGTGTCTTAACCTTCGAAGTTCGTAAATGTTTTCCGGTACGCAAGAGCCGTTTTGAGCAGTTTTGATTCCAAAACCTGTATATCTGTGTCTTTCTGAAACATGAAATTTCTCCCAACAAATATATCCGCTTGATAAGGTATTAAAAGCCTTGTGGCGAATTGCCACTTAACCAGGTAAATACCAATATTTCATGGAGAGTTGATACTAAATCTGGGGAAAACCCTTTGCATGACGAGGGATAGAGCCAAGGGAGATTCCTTGATAAAAAATATGAATAAAATATTTCCAGCCTGCTTCTAAATCAGTTTTTGATCTGGATATTTTAGGCCTGAGGCTATAACTCATATTTACAATAATTTATTTCCGTATATCCTTTAGTATGTGAAGATACTAAGAGGATATCAAAATAAATTATTGAAAATATGAATTATAGTCTCAAGCCCAAAATATCTAGACCAGAAGACAATGCTGGACACATTTAATCATATTTTCATCAGGAAGGCTTACTAATTTATTCAAAATATGGCTTTATCCCTCGTCATGCAAAGGATTTTCTCCATATTCAGTATCAGCTTTCCAGGAAGTTTTTAGATTTACCTGATTAAGTGGTAACTCACATGAACTTGCCACAAGCATCTTTATTCTTATCAGGCCAGGTAGTTTTGTTTGGATAAATTTCATATTGCACGTATCGGAAATATTTACGACATCCGAGGGTTAACCCCGAATTACCGTTATCTTTCAGTTTACAGTAGCAAACTATTAACATTAAATTTATATATTTTTAATGTGTTATTGTTTATTTCTTAATTTTTTGTAATACATTTAGCTATTTGCCTTCACCCCTCTATAAGCCCCAATCACATTCACCCCGAGTTTTCAAATAGCAGTCTACGTGTTGTAGAGGCTGATTAAATGCTAGTCTTCCTTACTTTTTAAAGGATAAATTGCAGATTTCGTTTTTTTTTTTAATGATTGATAATCAGATTGCAAATTTAATTGATGTTCGCCCTGATTTTGTTTTTGTCAATATTTTGGGGTCTACTTTGGTAAGCTTTTTTTTCAAATATGCCCATAGGAAGTAATCCAACGGCGTCATATCCGGATGTCTTAGTGGCCATTCAATTGTACAGTGACGGAAATAAAATTTCGTACACTGAGGTTAACATTTTATGTCATTTTTTAATATTTTGGTAAACTGGGCTTTTTACCTTTATCTCACCTTTATACCTTGCGTTTCTTACTTCAGTAATAAGAGAAAAAAGGTTATAATATAAAATTATTTATTGGAAGAAAGTATCCCTATACAAATGGTAGTTGAGGTAGTTGGGAAACTAAAAAGCACTATACAAGACCGCAAAACTAAATGGGACAATACAGGGTCATTGGATAGAAGGGCTGGAAGTGGTAGAAGAAAATTTTCAAAGAAAAATCAGGATAATAATATACAATAAAATACAACTTCAAAATTAATTACAAAACAGATTATTCAAATAATAAAAAAAACATTAGTTTAATATTTTAAAAAGGATCCATTTTTTGCACCAAAAGGTTTAAACGTCTGAGCATTGATGCCAGCAGCATTTGAGCATGATGAACATTGTAATTATTCCAGGTTTCTTCAATTTTGTACCACAAATCATGATTGTTTTCTGGTTAGAAATCATGGTTTTTTAAATTTCTTTCACGATATATCCCCAAACGTTTTCAATTCGATTGATATCAGGGCTTGGGGGCCAAGGTAACAATAAAATGTTATTTTCCCATATCCAGTCCGAAACTCTCCTTGCTGTATGGACGGGGCAGTTATCATGCTGGTATATAAAATTTTCTTGTTGAGATCTATTGTTTGCCGATGGCAACATAACATTTTAAAGGATGTGTGTATAGGCTTGAGTTCCTCGAATATGGTGACATATTCCTAGCCCTCTGGAAGTCATATACCCCCATACATTAACAGATTATCGTCCACTTGTTTTAACATGTTGAGTATATGTATCTTCATACCGTGTATTTGGCAGCCTTTTCACTCTAATCTGACCGCTATAATAAGACTGAAAAATCTTCTCATCGGTAAATACTACCTTAGTCCAAAAATCCATACCTTGCGGTAAATATTCCATCGCAAACCCCATTCTTTGCTCTTTATTCATATCGGTCAAAAATGGCGTTTTATCAGCTACCTCAGTTCCGAATTTTTCTTTATACGATTTGTTGCCGTTCTTACTGTTCCAGAAAAATTAGTTTGGCTATGTGCTTCTACTGCTATCTGAAATGGATTGTTTCACACATAATCTATTAGATCATTATCTTGATTTTCGTTTCATTTTTTCCCTGCCATTTCCAGCCCTTCTATCCAATGATCCTGTATTTTCCCATTTAGTTCTGAGGCTTTGAGTGCTTCTAGATTTCCCAACTTGCTAACCCAACTTGCTGAGCTATTCTTCGTAGAGAAACACCTTCTTCGAATAAGCAATTATTAATTTCGCCTCTCATGTTCACAAACTTTGTTAAAATGAAATTACATAAGGTTTGTTCTAGCAGCGATTTCAAACGGTTTCAAACCGTCCGGAGTGTGCGCATAACGATATAAGCGTCGCTTATATGGCTATGCGCAAGCTCCGTACGGTTTGGAACCGTTTGAAATCGCTGCTAGAACAAACCTATAATATTCAAATCTGATGACACCGATAATAAATTGTCAAAAAGTGAAGTGTATTTCCAGGTGATCTAGGTATACAAAAGCCAACATCAGATTGGGGAAAAATAGGTGTACGAAATTTTATTTCCGTCACTGTACGTCGTCGGCGATTTTGAAAGATTTCATTTAAATATCCTGGAACATTATTGTTAAAATTCCTAGACTGTGTTGAAGAACATCTAGATCTATTTGATTGGAAAAATAACTACTAAAGCAGTTTTCAATTCGAAGGTCAAAAAATGTAACTAGGGTTCAGCCGTAAGGTTTCATTCAAAAAAGTAATCCCCAAAATTTCATCGCTTATTACGCCAGCCTGCACATTAGTTTTATTAAGACGCTGAGTTTGTGCTTCACAAAGCAAGTTCCTTTAAATACAAATTAACCTTCTCAGAAAAAGTACTGAGTGCAAATGCATTACTTTCTTCACACCTTCCTATCATTTCTTCACAAAAATCTTAGCGCTTATCATATTCGTCTTCCAAAGCTTCTTGGCCAAGCTGTATCTTAAATGGATACTTTTCACTTCTTAAAATATATCTATCGTATCCAGAAAATTACAGGCCAATTAGCTGTGAGCAAGGTGGCTGAGAGAGTGATCACTAAAAGATTAAACGACGAATCCAACGAACTCGACATGATCCCCTGCTTCCAATGCGGATTCAGGAAAGGACACTCTTCGGAACTTCTACCCCTAAAAGTAGTCGAAAACATCACAAGCGGCTTCGACAACGGCCAAGCGACAGGGACAATCTTTATAGACGTAGAAAGAGCTTTCGACAGATTATAGCATCAGGGGCTATACTATAAAATGATAGTAGGGAACTACTCTGATGGAATCATCAAGATCATAAAAAGCTACCCAACAGATAGAACACATGTGAAAGTCAAAGACAAAATATCCAGATCGATACATCAGGGTTTAGCCCTTGGATCATTCTTGTACTCAATATTCACTCGCGATATACCATCATTCGACGATGCGCAAATTTCATTGCACAATGACGATACAATGATACAGTTTGCCCACACCGACATGAGAAGGATAAGCACTGTGCTTCAGGAGGCAACAGATGAGCTTACAGACTGTATGTAAAGAACCATTGAAATTGGTCATATATACTTTTTATAATTATTGGGCTTATGTCAATAGGCAGGAAATAACGCAATTATTCTTCATAATTTAAATAAATAAACCTTATAGTAAGCATTTAGGCAATATTTTAACTGGTTACTATGGTATTGTGCATGTGATATATATTTTTATTCAGGGCTAAAAAACAAAATTAATTTATTTTAGTTTTATGCTTAGTTTTTATATGTCCAAGAACGTGAAATGAAAAGCTAAACCATCTTATTTATTATAAAATGACAGACAAAAAAAACTTTTATTCAGGATGAGTTCTTGACATGACACTAACTTTTCTTTAGGCAGTGAAATAAGCATGTCATGCAGCTGATGAGGCTCCCGAAGTTCTTTGTAGAGTTCTGCTTAGTGCTCATTTGATATTTTATTACTGCTACGAAAAATTATCCATTCTACGGTTTTATTATTTGTCTGACAGAAAATTAGCTGTTTTATTGGTCTGATAGCAAAGGGGAGCTTTTCTTCGTATAATTTGGAATACCAAAGATTGCCTCAACTTTTAGACATGCCTTGTTGACACGAAACTGCCTTCAAAGGACTTTGTTTAATGTTCAGGATGAGGTCTTGACATGACACTATACTTTTCTTCAGATAGCGTAATAAGCATGCCATGCAGTTGATCGGGCTCTCGAAGTTCTTGTAGATTTCTTCTTAGTGTTCATTTGATCCTTTATTACTGCTGCGAAAAATGTTACTTTCAATGGTTTTATTATTTGTCTGATAGAAAAAAGCTGTTCGATTGGTCTGATAGCAAAGGAAAGCTTTTTTTGCACATTTTAGAATACCAAAGGTTGCTCCAACTTTTAAACATGTCTTGGTGGCAGGAAACTACCTCAAATGGGCTTGCTTTAATTCTGGCTGATTCTGTCACTTCTCTCCAGCCATTTGGAGTTTTAGCTTTTGCAGTATTGGGTATTAACTCCATGTTTATATTTGGTTCCATGAAGGATTCTCCTTCACATAAATTAGCAATAAAACATAAAGCTTTAAACAGCAGGATCCAAATAATTGGCAAAAATGTGACAAAGCTGTGATGAAATATCATCTGATCGCTTTTTCGCCACTATCTGATCAGCCATCAATGAGGATTTGTTCGCCATAGTGGAATAGGGTAAGGAAAACAATGTCCAGTTAAAGCAGCTGTCTTCTCAAAAAAAGCAAACACCGCAGAACTTGACTTATCAATGACTGGATGAATACTGACTCTAACCTCATTCATAAGCTTGCTTAGCATCTCCGTAGGAACCAACATGTCTTGGCGTAATCGCGTTACCAAAGTTACCAAGGCAAGAGCACAAAAGATAGGAGCACTTTATAGACCTCTTGCTGCTCCATAAGGCCCAGAAAAGACCATCTCTGGAATACTGTTCCCATGTATGGAGCTCGGGACCCAAACACTTGCTTGAGATATTAGATACCATACAGAGGAGAGCAGTCAGTCTTGTGGAAAACCCATAGTTGACTAAAGACCTTAATAACATCGAACACCGAAGAAAAGTGACGGATCTATCTCTTTATTATCGATACTACTACAGAAGGTATTCGAACGAGCTGGCATTCATGATTCCATCCAGAGTTATGCCAAACAAAAACACCCGTCAAACACAAGCTGCTCATCAACATACGATTCAGTTGGGAACACCTAGGACGTCGCTGTTGCGAGACGCCTTTGTCTGGAGGACCGCCTCGCTCTGGAATGGACTTTCGAGTAACGAACGTGGTGACGTCTTTTTTGGCTTCTTTAAGGGTCGTAGAGCCTAAAAACTCCCAAAGTGCATACCTTCTAGAAGAAAGCTACTCGATGTGTCTTTAATTAATCATCCGTACGTTAAGATCTCCTGCGAAACATTCAGATATAGCTTTGTGACATAATTCAATATTTCCTTTGGCAATCCATGAGCGCGATGAATTGCTAAGTTGGATAAAAAAAACACGACTACTAGAGGTGTAGAAGATAAGTTAAAGCAACAGGAAGGCCACAAGAAATTAGAAAATGAAAAAGACTTACACCTGAAGAAAGCTGATTGTTTTTACAAAAGGAAAGCAAGAAAGTCACTAACACTCGAGGCCATGCTATAGGTTGTGGAAAAAGCTGTACACACGAAACATTACGTCTGCTGAGGTGTACGTCTGAGAACAACTGTCCTTTTGCAGTTTAATTTTTGTATACCTAATCCTATACCAGTCAACGAGTGGTGCGTGTGCAGAGAAGACGGTGAACGTTGAACTTGAAGAGCTGTAGGTTGTAATTTTCGGGAAAAACGTTACTCGGAAGTCCATTCCAGAGGGAGGTAGTCCTCCAGACAAATGAGGCCCGCAACACCGACGTCCTAGGTATTCGCAACTGAATCGTAATCGTATGTTTACAAGCAGCTTGTGTCGGACCGGTGTTTCTGTCTTGCACTACTCTGGACGGAATCATGACTGCCAGATCGTTCGAACACCTTCCGTAGTAGTATCGATAGTTATGAGAGAGGTCGGCTACTTTTCTTCGATGTTCGAGGTTGTCAAAGTCTTTAGTCAATCCTTGGTCATCCACAAGATGGACTGCTCTCCTCTCTATGGAATCTAATATCTTGAACAAGTGTTTGGGTGCCGAGCTCCACACATGGGAACAATATTCCAGAGATGTTCTTATCTGGGCCTTATGGAACAGTAAGAGCTCTATAGAGTGCTCTTAGCTTTTGTGCTGCTGCCTTGACGATTTTGGTGACGTGATTACGCTAAGATACATCGTTTTCTACGCTGATGCCCAGCAAGCTTATGGATGAGGCCAGAGTCAGTGTTTGTCCTGTCATTGATAAGTCAGGTCCTGCGGTGTTTGCTTTTTTTGAGAAGACAGCTGCTTGAGTCTTTCCTGCGTTAAAATGGGCATTCTTCTCCTCATCCCATTCCACGATGGCGATCATATCCTCATTGATGGCAGCAATCTGATCATGATCAAACGGTGGCAAAAAAACTATCAGATTATTTTTCATCACTGTTTTGTCACTTTTTTGCCAATTATTCGGATCCTGCTGTTCGAAAGCTTTATGTTTTATTGCGCATTTATGTAAAGGAGAATCTTTCATCGAACCAAATAAAAACATGCGGTTGATAACCAAATGTGCAAGTAGCCAGAATTAAAGCAAGTCCATTTAAGGTACTTTCTTGTCAACAAAACATGTTTAAAAGATGGAGCAACCTTTGGTATTCTAATGTGTGCAAAAAAAGCTTTCCTTTGCTATCAGACCAATAAGACAGCTATAATTGTCTGTCAGACGAATAATAAAACCATAGAACGGATAATTTTTCGCAGCAGTAATAATGGATCAAATGAGCACTGAGGAGAAATCTACAAGAACTTCGAGGGCCCAATCAACTGCGTGACATGCTTATTACGCTGCCTAAAGAAAAGTGTAGTGTAATGTCAACAGCTCATCCTGAACATTAAACCAAGTCCATTTAAGGTAGTTTTCTGTCAACAAGATATGTTTAAAAGTTGAAGCAGCCTTTGTTATTATAAAGCATGCGAAGAAAAGCGTCCCTTTGCTATTAGATGAATAAAACAGCTAATTTTCTGACAGACAAATAACAAAACCATAGAATGGATCATTTTTCGCAGCAGTTATAACAGATCACATGAGCACTAAGCAGAACTCTACAAGTTCTTCGTGAGCGTGATCAATTGTATGGCATGCTTATTACACTGCCTAAAGAAAAGTGTAGTGTCATGTCAAGAACTCAGCCTGAACAAAAGGTTTTTTGTCTGTCATTTTATAACAAAGAAGATGGTTTTGCTTTTCATTTCACATTCTTGGATATAAAAACTGAGGGCAAAACCTAAATAAAGTATTTTTGTTTTTTAGTTCTGAAGAACACCTTTATTATAATAGAAACGTCGCACATTTTACCTTTAACCCGAACAACATGCATAAGTAGGTACCTAATGAATATTCATAATTCAGGGGGAAAAGCAGCTGAGTCTAGATATTGTTTAAATAATTAATTATTATTTCCAGGACAAATTAAGATACCTACTCTGGTGTTCTAGAACAGAATAGAGGTATAGATAATTGACAACAACAAAAAATTGATATAATTATAGATGTAGAATACTTATAGGATTTTAAACTTTATTTCTTATCATCGCCAAATATTACTTAGTTATATATTTCTGTAAATTCTCTTGTTGAAAAGAGAGAAAACAACGATGATTTAGATGCCACAGAATATTTTTTTGTGGAAGATGAAGATGATTCAGCTTGCATCTTCTGTAATGAAGTGTTCTCAGAATCTTGTTCTCAAGAAAAATGGACCATCTGGCCATCTTTTTCATAAGCTAGACTTTCTTTCTTTCCTTTTCGTCTATGTTCTGCCTTCTTATGAGTTCTTGCTTGGTGATATTAATATCTACTATATAGTCATCTACAACATCAATCAACAGCAATATGTCCTGGTCATGCCAGGACATATTGCTGATGACCGAGACACCCAGCAGTCCCATTGACGAGGATGAAGGAATTGTCGATCCTGTCATAATGATGCCAGGGCCCGCCGTATTGGCCCTCTTGGTAAACGTGGCTGCTTGGGTCTTTGCTGCATTGAACTGGACCAAATTTCCAGTCGCCCCAAGTTTGAACTTTCTTCAGGTTTTGATTAATTGCTGTAATCTGCTCCTGTCTGCGGTGATAAGTCTCAGTCGCTGGTAAAGGTTTTTCTGCTCTAAATTGGGAGACAAGTGTACTGTCATCTGCAAAACTGTAAACAGGATTATTCGTTACGGTCAGCAGGTCACTAATATAGATGAGGAACAGAGTTGGTGAAAGTATTGTGCCCTGAGGCACGCCCGCGTTAATGGTGAATGTGTCTGAGATGTGTCCATCAACTACAACGTGCAGAGATCGGTTCTTAAGGAAACTGGCAAGCCAGCTGCAGAGAGAGGCTGGCAGTCCGAAGGACGGCAGTTGGTTGAGCAGTCCGTCATTCCAAACTCTGTCGAATGTCTTCGAACTATTTAACGCAATCGCTCGAGACTATCCGTAGTTTTCAATTGCCCTACTCCATATATGAGTGACATAGGCCAATATATCTCATGTCGATCTTTCTTTGCGAAAGCCGTATTGATTATCGCTGATTATTGTGTTGTTCTCGAGGTACTTGAGTAGTTGCTGATTGACTACACGTTCCATGACTTTGGAGATTATTGGAAGCAAGGCAATTGGGTGATAGTTTGAGGGCGTGGTTTTCTTGCCATTTTTTGGAACAGGTTGCACTTGAGCGACTTTCCAAGAAGATGGGTGGTAAATCCCTTTTCCGTAAGACAGAGAAAAAAACCTGGAAAAAACGGGTGTTAATTCGTTGGCGCAGTTCTTTAACACGATGGCAGGTATTCCGTCCGGTCCTGATGTCTTTTGCGTATCTAGCTCTTCAAGGATTTTACGAACATCACGGTGATGAAACTTGACTTCTGCCATGATAGCGTTGATGTTCGATATGATGGGGAGAGCCTTGCCTTGGGTTAGTTTGGGTTAGTCTAAGGCAGAGTGCGATGAAAATATTTTGGCGAGGATGTTTGCTTTTTTCCTTGGCTGTAGTCGCCGTGATGCCACGTTCGTCTATCAACATATAAACTTGGTTACTCCCTTGGCGGTGAACTTGAGCCACATGACGTCAAGGTTGTTCGGTTCGAGTGCTTCCTCGCGGTAACATGAAAGGTCGCTTCGGACAAACAGGCATATTCCCAACTTATGTCTAAATCGGGTGTGTAAGTCGTAACCAGGATCACAGAAAATATAGTTGTGCAACTATATTTTCTGTGCCAGGATAGGGGTAGTTTACTGTTGTTGTTTTAGAACATACTTGTGTTTCTGTAAGGGCTAGTATGTGGGGTTTATTTGTTTGTAGATGTTGGTGTAACGAATTAATCTTTGTATTTAGGCCTCTTATGATGCAGAAATCTATTCTAAATTGGTTCGGTATCTTTGCTGTCTGTGAAATGCGGAATGAAGGGCTCCCAAGGCCACCCAGCGCTTGGAGATCCGAATGGCCGGAATATTTTAATACTGCAAGCACCATCATGTCATGTGGAAGCGGAACGTGGTTCGGAGAAACCACTTAGCGCTTCCCAGTTCTGGTGGGGTGGTCTTTCATCGAACGATGCGAGAAGGCGTATGCATCTACCACCTAGGGCCGTCTCCACTGGAAGCATCGGCCTCAGACTCATTTCTTCGGAGGTCCCTAGTCTGACAGGGGTAAGAATGGGGTTTGTTGGGCCACTCCCCAGTGATCAGCTCCAGACTTTGTATTTTGGTGTTCTCGAGCCTAGAGGAGAACGATGAGATTTGAGGGGCCACATCCCGTAGCAACTCGGAGTGGCGTGGGCGCCACTCCCCGTAATCAAACTGCTCTCACCAGTTTGACATTCCTTCCAGCTAATACAATGCAGCCCTTCTTGTCATAAACTGTCATTGATCAGCTCCAGACTTTGTTCTTCGGTGTTCTCCAGCCTGGGGGAGGACGATGGGATTGGATGGACCACATTCCGTGGCAACTCGAAATGGCGGGGGCGCCACTCCCCGCAATCAAACGCTCTCACCAGTTTGACGTTCCTACCATCTTTACTAATAAGCTATTCTCGCTATCTCATTCTCAAGAAAATGGATCATATGGTCATCTTTTTTATAAGCTAGACTTTCTTTATTTTCTTTTCTTCTCTATTCTGCCTTCTTGTTGGTGCTGTTCTGGCTCGGTGATGTTACTATTTACTGTGTAGTCATCTATAACATTTACTTCTTTCAACTATATTATTTGTAAATTGTTTGGCTTTAGCAGCACCCTTCCACCTTTCCCTCGAGAGGAAGCTGAATATATGACCATATATTTCAGGCTGATTAATATAACATCTTTCTTTCTATGGTATGGAATAATAAACCATTTATTATTTTTATTATTATTATTATTTAATGATTCACAAGTTTTCAGCTTGGTTATATGATTTGATGCGGACTATGTCAAGCATCGAATTTTCTATTGTAGGGATATGGAGATATCATGACTGTATATTCAGAAACGCTCTAACTATAGAGCAGGTGCTATATATTCCTATATATTTGTGGAGGGATTGGGGAATGATGCCAGTTGCTGATATTGCTATTGGTATGATTATAACTTTATCCTGATGCCACATATTTTTGACTTCATCGGCCAGAGGTAAGTATTTTTGAATCTGCTCACTTTCTTTTCTTTGAAGATTTGCTGTGTTGGATATGGATATATCAATGAGGTAAACTTGACCGTTCTACCCCATATGTTCCAAATAAAAAAAAAATATGCTACTCGGTCCCGCTAATTTTGCACTGTTATTCTCAACTTTGCACACTTTTCTAGAGAATGAGGTATCGAAAATTTGCATTTGCCTCCCACTTGTTACAAAATTTAAAAAAACATATGCTACTATCGTAAACTAATTTTGCACACCTATTTTCAAATTGTACACACTCTTTTGGAGAAACTTATGAGGTGCCAAAGTGACCAGTGCCGAGACTGGCAATTTGACCAACTAACCAAAACTAACCCAAACCAACTAGAAAAGCCCGCTTTAAAATAGCTTCTGCAGAAGGTACTGATCTATCTTCTTTTTTCTCATATAAATTTTATTATTTTCTTATATTTAATGTCCTTTCAAGGGACTGCCTATATTTTTTACTGCTTAATAAAAACCACGATGATCTCTACTCGAAGTATAATAACACGACTCGTTAGAAAAGTGATTGTACCGAAGTCGTATTGTTGCTTGATCATTAATAAAAGTTATGAGCAGAGCTATTTAATGGACCCTCTACATACACTTCCTTGGTTTACCAATGAATTATTCAAGTTCAAGTTGTTAATAATAATACAAACTGCTCTTCAAAAGTTAAGGATAGCTTGAATTTCAGGTAAAGTTTAAATGAAGATTTCTCACATACAAATTAAATAAGTTTGAAATGTATACTAGTGACTTAAAGGCGGAACTTTCAGCTTTAAGTTGTAATGTCAGGTCAGACCAATGATGACATTACGGATTAGATACAGGGTGACAAGTGAAGGAGAGCCGATGGAACGTATTTATGATGTTCTGTAACTTTTTTAGAAATAACTGCAGATTTTTCATGATGGTAGTTTTAGAATGCCTGTGTCAATATCTCGGAAGGGTTTTTGATTTTTTTTCCAATTATTATTTTTTACAAACATGTAGATTTTTTGGAAATTTGTATTTTCTAATTTCAATACTCTAATTAGCCATATTATTGACTCAAATTGGGCAGAAATGGTGTGGTGTAATTTAATTTAATTCAAGTATACAGGGTAACTCACGTGGTTGGTATAATGTCATTGGCAATTTTTTCTTATGATACATCCTGTTTTTTCTTAGAACTTTTTTTCAACGTGACGGAATTTCTCTAAGTTTCACTATGCCCAGGAGAAAGTTAAGTGCTGCTCGATCTAATATGGCAATTGGAATGATTACTGCTGGGCAGAATTAAACAGAAGTTGCTGCTTATTTTAATGTTTCGGAAAGTGTCATAATATCTTGATTAGTCAATAGGCATGCTGAAAACGGAAGCGTATCGGAAAGGACTGGACGGCCTAGAGTTACTATCAGGGCGGAAGATAGGTACATAACAATATCAGTACGAAGGGAAGCCCTTAGCACCTATAGGATATTTAGACAGCAACTCCAAAATGCCACAAGGTTGTTACAGGTTTTATTATCAACGATGAAAAGGCGCCTCACTGAGATTGGCTCACTCTAGGCGTTTGTTGACTAGAATTCCATTGACTCTAACCGATAGACGGCGTCGACTGGATTGGGCAAGGGAGCGAGTTCATTGGGTAGAAGTGGAAATCTGTACTTTTCACTGACGAGTCTCGCTATGGAAAATTTTCAGGTATGGGCTTTTCCTTAACGCCAAGAAACCGTCGATCAGTGCAGGAATTACATCCTTTCCGTGGAGGTTCAAGAACCGTTTGGGCTGGAATTAGCTACAGTAACAGGACGCAGCTGATGGTTTTACCTGGGAACATGAATTCTCAGTTATACCTGGATGAGGTAACTACCAATGTGCTGCCAGTTTTTCAGTATGCAATTGGTAACGGTTTCCAATTTCTTGATGACAATGCTCGTCCTCATCGAGCCACTCGAGTATTGGCAGCGCTGGCCATCCATGATATTCAGCACCTTCAACTGCCTCCACGCTCGCCTGACCTCAACGTAACCAAGCACGCATGGGAGCAACTACAAAGGGCACTGGATAACCACCAACCCTCCCCCGAAATCATGCAGTAGCTCAGAGCTGTTGCCACAGCTTTGGAATGGTTTAGATCAGCGTATTTTCAATAACTTGATTGAAAACATGCCAAGGTGGTGCAGGGCAGTGATAGAAGCCCGTGGGGGCTACACATTGTACTAGCGTCTCAGTTCGTGTTTTCATTGAAATAAAATTTGTTTTTCATAATTATTGATTTTCATTTTTTGCATCATAGCCGAAAAATGTTAGTTTGGGTTGGGTCATATTCACAAATTATCAGCAAAAATTCGTACTTCCGGTTTACTGGGAAGTTAATGTCAGAATATGGCTTATTAAAAACTAAGACAGGAATGTGAAAGGCATTTCACTCTAAGTCAAACCGTTTAGATTCTAGAGGGGTTTAGAGTGACTAAAATGTCACTTTTCAAACGTCGATATTTCGAAAAAAATTGATTTTAGGTATAGGGTATGCTTAATGAGATATGTCTAGAATTTTAAGGAGAATTTAAAATTCCAAAAAAAAACAGGATGTACCATAAGAAAAAATTGCCAATGACTTTATACCAACCACGTGAGATACCCTGTATACTTAAATTAAATTACACCACACCTTCAATGAAGTGCAGTCATGCATTCCTGCCGAATTTGAGTCAATAATATGGCCAATTAGAGTACTGAAATTAGAAAATACAAATTTCCAAAAAATCTACATAAGTTTGTAAAAAAACAATAATTTGAAAAAAAAAATCAAAAACCGTTCCGAGATATTGGCACAGGCATTCTAAAACTACGATCATAAAAAATCTGCAGTTATTTCTAAAAAAGTTACTGAACATCATAAATTCGTTGCTTCGGTTCTCCTTCACTTGTCACCTTGTATCTAATCCGTAATGCCATAATTGGCTTGACCTGATATGACAACTTAAAGCTGAAAGTACCGCCTTTAAGTCACTAGTATATATTTCAAATTTATTTAATTTTTATGTGAGAAATCCTCATTTAAACTTTACCTGAAATTCAGGCTATCCTTAACTTTTGAAGAGCAGTTTATTTGGATACATTCATGAACTTCAGCATTGATGGGACAATTTATGGCCTAATTTAAATTTCGTCAAGTTTTGATTTAATTAATAAATTCCTAAGCGAAGTTCTATGTTTGGCAATTTTTAGAAATATTCTGTTTTATTTCACGTTAAATCAGTTGTAATAAGCAATCTATTTATACTGCTTGTTGGGGAAACACCCCAACAAGTGTATTAACTATCGTTTTTTACCGTATAGTTCGGTGATAACACCCATAAAAATTATAAATGAAATAAATTTTTTAACTATAAAAATTATCGCTACATAATTCCATAAATTGTTTACTAGAATTTAAAATTTTAATTAAAAGGAAAAAATTTAAAAGAACGTTTAAATTTAATATATCTTTGTCTCTGTCAATGTTGTGTAAACAAGAATATGCCAAATAAAGAAAGAACATTTTTCTAGCCTCTCAAAATGCATCTCGCGTA
This sequence comes from Pissodes strobi, assembly GCA_016904865.1. Lineage (NCBI taxonomy): Eukaryota > Metazoa > Arthropoda > Insecta > Coleoptera > Curculionidae > Pissodes > Pissodes strobi. The sequence goes on along the minus strand of MU185636.1, from coordinate 68,343 downwards.
AATTCCACTCTATTTCAGTCTGCCGCCTGCCGGTAGGAAAAATTCAGTTTAGTGCAGTATAATCGTTCACTCGAAAGCATCTAAAAAGTTGTAGCTCAGTTGGAGCCAAGATTTGGGCTATTTTCTTATTTTGTTTGCACAAATATTTAGAAAATATCTGCTGTACTCTGTGTTACTTTTTTCAACACTGTATTAAGGACTCTTTGGGCGTTTTAACCAATTTTCAGAGACAATACAAATCGTAGCGTCTCTCCTGTTGAAGATAGAAGAAGCTAAATGGCGGATGGAAATTTATAGTAGACAAATCTATTCCTGTCCTCTAGATTCTAATCAACTGTTCGAAGTCTTATCTATATACCTAATGAAGTTAATTGAGAGATTCGAAGGAGACGTAAAGTCCAAGGTATTTTGTGTGAACGAAAAGCAGTTAGCTTAAATACAATAAAGATAAATTAAATTCAGTAAAGATAGGAGTTATCTAGTTCGTTTTAGATTTATATCATTAAGAAATTTTGTTAGACATTTAATAATAGTTAACCGTATGTACAGTAACTATTTAGTTTTATGTATGAAAGGATAAATGCTTGAAAGTAGTGAGAAATCATTGTATATATTAATCATATTTAATGCAAATCAATTTTTGCATTATTTAGGTATTACGTACTAATACCTAAAATACATGTTTCAATTCACACCCTATGAATAAAACCCCCACCACCCTATTTTGATACAGTCCACAAAATAAAGTGGTTAATTATAAAGTTAATTACCACCCCCACCTTTGTGGTCATAAATGATTTAAGAATTAATTGTTTATACCGACCATTGCTCTTTACCGTTAATGGAAAGACTTGTATAATTTTAGAACTCAATTGGAAAAACTTGGAGCTGCCATATGAAACTGAATATTTTGAAGTCTAAAAATGTAGTATGAAGGCACCTACATAATATATAAGTTATATTAACCTCTATAGCATAAGTGACAACAAATAGAAATAGTGTTAGCATAATATAAAATATACTTCGTCAAGCTAGATACTCATTCAATTTTCGCCCCATTCTATTAAAAATGTATTAATCTACAATCGACAAAGGCTTTGTAACACAATCCTCCGCTCTTTAGATAACAAATCTTAAGGGAGTTTAGGGCTTACGTTTCGCATCGCTACCTTGATTATTCCCTAAATATCCAGGGTCGTAATCGTCGAGGTGGAAAATTATTTTGCGGACCACAATAATACATTCTTGGGGATTTAGTAGGGGTGGAATGGTAACATCGCATCTGTGGGGTTTCTGCTAGTTGTTTCGAGATTTTCGGGTATGTTGCAATGCTATGATAATCACAGTAATAATAATAACTTTTATTTCTTGCATTCAATGCTGTTACAAATTAATTAAAATTATACCTCATCAAACACACAATTAACAAAATGTCATAGTGACTAGCCTACGTAACCTAACCTTTATGCATCAAAGTAATTGGACGGAATTGAGTATACTAAATTTCAGTAATTTAAAGTAATAGTTTTATCTTTTAAATTTGAATATAAATTACCAATCGTTTTAACATTATTTAAAGTTAATTTTACAGGTTCATTTCTAAAAATTTTAATTATTTTCGAAGTGAGTTTTCTGATATATGGAAAAGAAGCATAAGAAACATTTGAAAATCATTATTTATGTTATCATTATTATTATTGTTGACGTTATTATTATTAATTCTAATGTTTCAAAGTAATCTGTAGAAAATTTAATGGATAGCAATTATTTACGAGGATGTCTAAGTTTGTGTAAATTTTTATTTATCAAGGAAGGATGTACTAAGTTTATTATTCTATTTTTTAAAGCTAAAACTAAATTAATTTTAATTTTATTACTATGATAAGAAAAATAATTTAAGTAACTTTTCGAAGGGACAGGTTTTAAATACCAACCGGTAATTAGAATATTATTATTTTGTTTAATTATCATTGTATCTAAAAAAGGTGTTTGATTGTTCACTTTTTTTTCAATCGTGAATATTAATTTTGGGTGGTAACTATTAAAAACTAAAGGAATCTCATTTATTTATAAGAATACATCAAATAATATCATCAACCAATTTTTTTATAAAATTTTATTGAAAAGTAAAATTTTCTAAACATTGATCTAATAAATCATCATGAACAATGATTGGAAAAATAGAACTACGCATTGGGGTTCCAAAAACTTGATTATAAAATTTATTGTTAAGGGAAAAATGGTTAGAAGTTTATTATTTTAATAAGCATACCATTTGATATCTTACAATTATCAGATATTCTGACCCAGTGTTTGTTGATGCTGTTAATTATTAAATTAATGTGGTATGTTGGTAAAGATTGATTTAACGTTTAGACTGATTAATGTATGATTTGCTGGTATTAATTCGTTATTTATAAATTTATAATAGCTATTAGATTTATTGTATGAAGTTGTCAAAATATTAGATATAAAATCCGTAAGTTTTTTATTAGGTGCTTCAATACAAGAAACAATAGGTCTTAAAGATAGAGAAAGTTCATGAAGATATTTGTAAGATATCAAATGATATGTTTACTAAAATAATAAACTTTATCTTCAATGCCAGTCACTTTTATAATAATAAATTTTATGGAACCCCAATGGGTAGTTCTTTTCCTTCAATCATTGTTCAATATATAAGGGATGATTCCCTTAAAATAGCAAAAATTTTTCCCATTTTCAAAAAGGGCAATATGATCCAGTTAACTATAGGTCAGCTTCACTCCTGTCGGCAGTGCCAAGGATATTTGAGGGAGCAATTTTACCCTTTTTTACAATATTCTCAAACCAAACCAATTTGGCATTTTGCCTGGAAAGTCCACAGATATGGCAATTTATCAAACTCTTACACAAATTACTATGAAACTTGATAGAAACGAGAATGTTGCTGGCCTGTACTTTGATCTCTCAAAGGCCTTTGGCACCATAGACTTCAAACTGCTCCTAGTTAAACTTGAGCTATATGGTGTGATGGGAGTGCCCCTGAACTTTTAAAGACATATTTACAAAATTACCACAAGGTTCAAATACTGGGTCCGCTGTTCTTCCTGCTTTATGTGAATTATCTTCCTGACTGTCTGCTGAGGCATCGTGGCATAAATGATGATATAGATCGACGACTTTGTTAGTTTGCTGGTGGTGTGAACAAAAGTACTTTCGAATTAATGCAAATAAAACAGGCCTTAAATTTTTTAGTAAAAACAAATAATCATTATATGTTCAAAATGAACAAATGTCAATACCTAACATTGAATCAACAAAATTTTTAGGGGTTAATATCGACTCAAATGTTGGTTGAGAGAAGCACACAATGCAACTTCAATCTAAACTGAATAGCACATATGTGCTTGTTAGGAGACTTAGACACATTGTATCGCCAAACAGCATACAACTTTTCTACTTTGCATATGTGCAATCCCAACTAACTTATGGGATGCCATTCTGGGGATCTTCTAGATTTGCTGTGGGGTCTTTCGGACTCAAAAGGGAGTTGTGAGATGCATGCGCTATTTACATCCTGCAAAAGTGGCGCTAAAAGCCACAACGGCTCTAGGTATATGTAGAAGAATGTGTGGAAAAAACTGGGGATTGAACCCGAAAATTACTCTATGGTTATACACAAGGGTGGTTAGACCCATGATAACATATGGAGCAATCGCCTGGTGGACGAAAACCAGACAGGTAGAAGCGATGAGAAGGCTAAATAGGGTACAGAGACTAGTTTGCCTCTGTGTTACCGCAGTCATGAGCACAACGCCAACAGCAGCGATGGAGGTATTATTAAATCTACACCCACTCCATGTTCTCATACAAGGCGAAGCCAAATCGGTATGTTACAGACTAACACAAGGCCAAACACCACTAATAAGAGGACACGGCACCGAAAACATTAAACTATACTGCGAGATTAAAGAGAATAAAATCCTAGGCATGCCCCCGGACCGCTCCACTCCGCAGTATAGCTTTGAAAAGAAATTTTCAACACAAACACCACCAAGAGACCTATGGATAAAAGGCCCACCCATAAGGGCAGACATAGTCTGGTATACAGATGGCTCGAAAACCGACCAAGGAATAGGAGCCGGAATCTACGAACCAAGGACAGAGACCAAAATCTCGATACCTATGGGAACACCCGCCACAGTATTACAGCTATCATCCTCTGTATAGAGGAAATGATCAAGAGGAAAGTGAACAATAAGACAGTCGTTATCTACTCCGATAGCCAAGCAGCAATCAAAGCAGTATCTTCCAATATAGTAACATCACAGTTAGTATTGAACTGTATAAATCTGTTGAACGAAATGGGAAGGCTTAATAGAAATGTGACGTGGGTGCCAGGACACGAAGGCCATGGAGGCAACGAGATGGCAGACGAATTAGCCCGAGATGGCTCGGTCCAGCCACTAACAGGATCAGAACCATTTTGCGACGTCGCAAGGCCCATAGCCAAGACATCCATTCAAAAAGGGATAGAAGAAGCGTCCCAGAGGTGGTGGTTTAATCTACCGGGACATAGATATGCCAAAGATTTCATCAGCAAACCTTCGGCAAAATTAACAGCAGACTTGCTAACTTATAATCGGAAGTCAATAAGGATTATAGTGGAACTGCTAACAGGACACTGCCGACTAAAGAGACATATAAGTCTGATAGACCTAGCGGATGAAACCCTGTGTAGGTTCTGACAGGAAGGGGAGGAGTCGGCAAAACACATTATCTGCCACCGTGAAGGATTTTCGAGGTTGCGCTTCGAAACTGCGGAGACAACCAATCCAGAAGCGTTAAGCTACACCATGGAGCCACTGTCGTGAAGTCTGATCAAGAAGACACGGTTGGACACAAACTCTAAGCACAAGGAGGGTTGCAAAAGATCTTACAAGTCTTAGTGACATAAAGGCGATGACGCATCCTCCACACATATATCTATCTACATCCTGCACTGAGGCATATCAGATTCTCCCTTTGATGATTAGGAATATTGAAGAGACTGTGAGATTTAAAAACGAAGCCAAAAGGTTTGCGCTTTCTAAGTGTTTTTATTTATTTCATTTTAATGAATAGCATACATATAATAATCAGTAGTCTTAAGTGGATTTTATCATGTGTATAAGTGTGTTGTATTTTATCTTGTAATTTTAAAGTAATTGTATGCATATGTATTTGTTCTTTTATCATATTTTAAGAAAAATATTGTATTTATTAATATTAGGTGGTCATAAGTGCCACATTATGTTTCCTTTTATGACGTTGCTTTTTGTTTTTTGCATGTAATTTTGTCGGCAATAAATAAATAAATAAGTAAATAAATAAATAAATTTATTAGATCAATGCTTAGAAAATTTAACTTTTCAACCCAATTTTATCAAAAAACTTGTTGATGACATTATTTGCTGTATTCCTAGTGATAGGTAATGAAATTCTTTTCTTTTTTAATATTCACCACCAAAAATTGCAATTCCCAAATGAAAAAGAAGTCAAAATCAAATACCCTTTTCAGATGCAATAATTAAACCAAATAATTAATATTCTAATTACAGATGGGTATTTAAAACCTGTCCACTCGAAAAGATATTTAAATTATTTTTCTTATCATCAAAAAGTAGAATAATAAACTTAAAACATCCTTTAAACATCCTCTTTAAAAATTAAAAATTGGTTTCATTTTTCCTGGGCTGATTTAAAACGAATCCGACGTTTCGTCCTAAACTGGTCATCATCAACTTTCTTTTATTAAATACGAACTTTATTTTTTGAATAATTTTTCGGATGATATTAGCGTTATTAATATTACGAATATGTATTTTTCATTTTTTTTTATTATTTATTTTGCTTTGGCGTAACTTTGAATAGTTTAGGTTAATTAAACTTAATTAAAGTTCGTATTTAAAAAGAGTTGATGACCTCTTAAAGACGAAACGTCGGATTCCAAGCCCCTCTTCAATTTTTTTTTAAATACCTAAGAACTTTAATTAAATATAATTAACTTAAACTATTCAAAATTACGCCAAGGCAAAATAAATAATTAAAATGAAGTATTAAAAAAAATACAAAAAATTAAAAAAATTAAATATATTCTAATATATTCATAACATCAATATCATCTGAAAAACGATAAAAAAAATTAAAGTTCATATTTAAAAAAAGAAAGTTGATGCTAACTCCTTGAAGGCGAAACGTCGGATTTCAAACTGGATATCACCATATGATAGAGCGGAAAAAGTGACAATGGAAAAGTGCAATTCAATTTAAAATCAGTTTTAAATAAACTTCGGTTTTTTTCGAATATCTCCGAAAATACTCGGAATTTTAAAGCTTTCTAAACTGCATATTGTTACGCACCTAATTACACAATTTTGCTCTGATTTGACTAACCCTGTATCTCTCACGGTTTTCGAGATCCCCATACATAGACAGAATTTGAGCCACCCTGTACATCATAAACTCATGAAAATTTGCATAGAGAGGTTTTCAAAGATGAATGATTTAATCTAATATTTATTTTGTTGTAGCTGACAGAGATGTGAAAATAAGAGTTGTGTTTATGCCAAAACAATGTAAGCCTAAATTTAGGTGGAAAATACGTTTAAACTCAGAGATGACATGTTAAAAATTTACAGGTGGAAAATAGGGCAACTAAAATGTATTTATTTTTAATCATGAACTACAAAGCGTATTGAGATAACCCACCTCTGTAAAATATTATTTCATTGAACCTGATACATTCATTTTTGAGACACCCTATATATGTATATATTTTGAGACATCCTTTATACATGTAAAAGATAAATCAAGTCACAAATTGAAGTCGAGTTTTTGCGAGGTTTTTTGGAGGAGATCCGAAAGGTATTGCTCGAGAACGGAAAATAGAGAGTCAGAAACCAGCGGGGTGTACGGTTTATTTTGGTGAATTGTTTTGCTTCTGTGTTGCAATATTATGTCATTACAAGTCGGTAAAATGAAACTTATAATATTGTTATTAACATAATTTGTACCATTATATATTTTATACTCATTAATAATTCATAATTGATGGTATTAACCTGTATATATATTTTGTTATTGTTATACACCTTATTTGCACAAATATTTCACTTATTTTCATGGATACTTCATATTTGATGGCATAATGTGTGTATATATTTTGTAATTGTTATTAACATAATTTGCATAAATATTTCCCCTATTTGCATTGATAATTCATATTCGATGGCATAACATGTGTATATATTTTCATATTGTTATTAACATAATTTGCATAAATATTTATACTAATCTCATTGATAAATAATATTTGATGGACTAACATGTGTATACATTTTCATATTTTTATTAACATAATTTACATAAATATTTCTTCTAATCTCATTGATAATTAATATTTGATGGCATAACATGTGTATATATTTTGATATTGTTATTAACATTATTTGCATAAATATTTCTTCTAATCCCATTGATAATTAATATTTGATGGCATAACATGTGTATATATTTTGATATTGTTATTAACATTATTTGCATAAATATTTCTTTATCTTCATGGATAATTTATATTTGATGGCATAACATGTGTATATATTTTCATATTGTTATTAACATAATTTACATCAATATTTCTTCTAATCTCATTGATAATTAATATTTGATGGCATAACCTGTGTATATATTTAATGAAATCCTGTTATGCTGTGATCAACACTGCTTTAAGTGAAAACATAAAATGTATTATTTGCTGTCTTTTCGTGCTAAGGTTTTAATATTAGAATGAGTGAGAGAGTACACAAGGGCCTTGATGAATCTATACTAACCATTTCCTACCCTGACGGGAGAATATCCTAGTTATAAATATAATGATCATTCTAGAGATAAGTTGAAAACTATACTATGGTATTGTCCCATATTTGCAACTAAATAGCTGGGTAGCCTCCGTAATCCAGGACCTCAGTACCTACCAGCGGCGTCTGGTTAACTAACAAAAACCTCTTCAGTTTTAAATGTATTGTCGCAAGTGTGCGTATTGTGGTACGGGAGACAGTAATTTAATTAATTAAAATACTAATAGATTATACAGCATAATTCGGTTTAGGAATTTAGATCGAGGGTTTCTCTGCCGTACTCTTTCCCCTCGTGAATTCCAGGCTGAGTCCGGCACGTTTTTCTTTAATAAATTAGGCGTATTAGGAATCTGTGGTTTCATTTACATGACGCACCTTTCCCTCAGGTTTCCCTAAATGTGTTAGTTGCGTTGAAGCGCATAATGAGTGAGTAAAATTGTGCAAGAGATAATAATAACACAACGTAGGTATTGGTCCTCTTTTTAATCCATTTCTTTTTAATCTAATTTGACGATCATTGGCAAAATAAAGGCAAACCACAATTTTACTTATCTGATTCAACTATGTTGAATAGACCCGGGTACGTTATACTACAATATTATTTAAAATAAGAAATTGAAAGGACTTATTTTAGATAACAAATGTTCACCGTTAACCTCGATGCATTTTGAAACACGTTTTAGGGAATACTATCTAACTTTAAAAAAGATATCCTGTAGTGTTGTCACTCTCAACTAAATCACTTGATTTTTTCAAGAAGGTGTATATTTTATAAAGTAGAATAACAAGCTAACCAAAAAAGCACACATTTGTCTCTTAGCTAACCCTAATTAACCAACACACTCTGGCTTGTTTCTTCAGCGGTAACTAACTCAAACTAACTCAAACTAACGAAAACGAACCAAACAACTGCGTTTCCACAAAAATGGTCGAGATTCTTAATCACTTCATTATAAGCACTTCATTCTATGTAGGTCCAAAAAAAAACCCATGGGATTAAAATCAGGTCTTGGGGCAGGCCATGGAATCGGGCCGCTACGGGTTACCCATCGCTGAGGGAAAGAAGATTTCTCATCTACACAGAAAAGTGTGCCAATGAAAAAACTTATTTAAGAAAAATGTATGAAAAGTAAACAAGATTTTGTCTATATGACAGTTTTGTGAACTTAATCAATGATGTATCGACCAGAGCCTCCTTTGGTAAATAACAGATAAATTATTTATCTAAGAAATGTTGCGATGTAAAAATAGAAACATATATATAAAAAAACGTCAAACTAAGTGATTTTTTACATGTGGTTTGCTTAGAATACATAGGAGCATCATATTTTGTAGCCAAAAGAACCATGCAGTTGTCCAGAAAAAGATTGCGCCTTTTTAATGGGCAAATGGTAATGTAGGTAGCTCTCTCTAACAGCTGTAGGAAAGTGGGCTGTCAGATTATTTTTCCTTGTCGTTGAAAACCTCCTCATACGAATTTTCTTGACTATATGATAAACAGTTGGGAAAATATTAAATAAAATCCAAAATAAGATTTTACCTTTGACTTGATATCGATTTTAGTCAGTTGTAATATTTAGTCCACCCTGTATATTCAAATTCAAATTCAAAAGTGCTTTTATTGTCCAAAAAATAGAAATTTTCATTGACAAAGCATACTTACAAATATAAATGGGAAAAGTATTATTTACAAGAAGTACAAGTAGGTAAACAAAATGGTTAAAAAAAATGTATATATGTATAAAAAAAAAGTTTTACAAAAATTATTAATATTAAAAATAAGACTAAGCCGAGATAAGAAAACAACCTATGTCAAAATATAAAAGAAGATACAAATTAGCATAGGTTCAAACCTTCAATAACTACCCACTAACATTAACTAATGACCAGGCTATCCCGATAGAATTCTTCCACGCAATAGTATGCTTTATTTAAAAGTTCCCTTTTCAATAATCTGCGAAAGGTTTTAAGATTTCTAGCAGTTCTGAGGCCGATTGGCAAATGGTTATATAATTTTCGCCCCTCTTAAATTATCGACCGCTTAACTATTTATAGCGTTGTTTTTGGTAGTGGCAAAGGCAGATCAAAAGTCTGGCGAGTTTCATAATATGGAGTAGGACCCCGAAGCTGAACACGATTCTTGAAAATTAGAGAACACGTTTCCATAATGAAGAGAGATGTTAAGGTTAAAATTCTTTGAGTAACAAAATGTGGTCTACAACTTTCTCTTTGGTTAATGTTCATAAGAAATCTAATTGCTTTTTTCTGCAAAATGAAAAGCATATTCAAATGACCCAGGTTGGCTACTCCCCAAAATGGAATGCCATATCTGAGATGCCGATGACAATTTCTTGCTTAAGCCCAGTATGTGTTCCTCAAAATGCAGCTCTCTATCAATCTGGATTCCCAGAAACTTGACAACCTCCAAGCCCGGAAGACGGTTTCCATTTAAAAGCAGATCCTCCAAATCACACCTAAACCCGACAACATGTGTTTTACTCAAGTTCAGGGAAAGGCAATTGGCATCGAACCACTCCTTAATAAGTTTGAGGTCGCTTAATTTTATATTTTTTAAACCCGCCATATCCCTTTCTTGCCAAAGAATCGAAGTATCATCTGCGAAAAAAGTAAAATGCCCAGAGATGGCAGTTATATGCTCATTCAATCAGAATCGCAAAGATGGGAAACAGTAAATGTGTTTCAAATAAAACGTCTTGCATACTTTTAACTTTTTGAAATCGGCTCTTTTTACCGATTCCAAACATTACATAGTGTTATCAAAAAGTAGAATTCAAATGGGATTTTTTGTTATTAAATGGTTTAACTAAAATTTTACTTTTTGTACCAAATATTTACCTTTGGTGCCAGTCGAATCTTAAATGTATAGGAGAGAATAGAATGGCACACCTACCAATTTCAAATATTTTCAACCATGGAAGAGTCAATTAGTTGGCCCTCATGCTAATCCGTTTCTTAGGACCGGAACCGAAAGGGTTCCATCTTATCATATTTAAACCCCTTCTATTCAGTCAGTTGCTGTTACCCTTAAATATCCATGTCCATAAAATAAGCCTCGCCATTTTGTGGTGTGTTGTGAGCCAATTTATTTTTAAAAAAGTCAAATATGTTCGGAGATATAGCAACTGGTTTTTTCTAAAAGGTTCTACTGACTTGTACCCTATGTGTGCTGACATGTGCCGCTATTTTTTTATTTGCAAAAAACACTGACACCGATTATATTAAAAAATTGCCCAAATTCATTAAAAATGTTTGAATCAAAAGAGTTTAGTCAAATTTAAAGAAGACATATTAACTAAAAAACACAATGAGGTTTTTAAATGAAGAGCCCGCAAGACTAAATATTATTGATAAGAAATACCAATTAATATTTAACCATCGCCTTCTTAGTACCTTAACTTACATCGGTAGGTTAATTGACTTACGCTACTGGATAACGATAACCACCTGTATGATCCAATTAAATTAAATCATAATGAAATGATACCACCATCAAAATATGTATCGTTTGAACATATCCCATAATTATCATGCCCGTATTTCTGAAACTGCATCCGCAGGCAAACGAAATGTCGGCTAATAATAATTCAATAAATTTATAATTAACTGCCTATAATAGCCATAATTAAGGCGGGAAGGAGTAGCTCACCAGTATCTGTTGTTGCTCTTGTAGGGTGGATATAGAAATACTGAAAATATTTAATCAAAACAAAGTGACTTAAAAAAGTAAACATATAAAGTAATTATGGGATGAGATGATCCTTTTGTGTGGAAATAATCTTTTGATTTTTGTAAGTCGGGCTTTGGTGAAAAATAAATGTAATATTGGCAATATTGCACTAGGTTATTAACCCTGCAATGGGCGCCTGATTTTATTTTACACGCAGGAACGCATTGGGTCTGACAGACCCAGTAATGAAAGAATGGTACTCTCAACACAAAAACATATATTTCCAGTAATGTGTTGAGATGTTATTAAAGTAGATAAAAAGTGAAGGATAGAAAAGTAAAAATAACCTTCTTTCATCACATATACCATTTAAAGGTGAACTAAACTTTAATTGGATTTTTGGTAAACACTTTGTATAGCAACTATACAATTTTCCGCGCACACGCGACAAACAGGCGTAGCATGTTCCAGGCAAATAAATTTCTTGCAAAACTTGCATGTGTATCTAGTGTTCCGATCTTTACAGAAGGGCACATCTCCCACGTTCCTAATATTGCTGTAACTCAGTTCCACTTATCCTTGCGGCAAGTTGCCGAATCTCTCTTGGAAAGTATTGGGAATTTACTCTACTTTTCAAGTAACTCATACCAAGTTGATTACCAAGTTGTTTCAGGAATATTGGTCTTTGAACTTTTGCATTATTTTATTTCCCTCCAAGTTAGCTCTAAATATAACCAAAGCATTTATTGCAGCAACATTGAGGAGCCCATATAAAATAACCATAGGCCACCTACTCGTGTTTTTTGGCAACATTATATTTTGCTGAGAGATGGTCAACAGTATCAAATCCATATTTCGTTGAGTTGTAAAACGTAATATTTTTGGCTTGGTCTCTTCTCCTGATTCTTGATCAATTGAGTCGTCATAATGGAGAGTTAATAATAATATGGCCTGTTTGTTTCTTTTTCGTATATAGGAAACTATAATCATATTTTCTTTGAATCCAAACATACTGGTCTTTACTGGTCGCTTGGTGAAAAAGTCATCAGGAATCTCTCTCTTATTTTGCCTCAGAGTTCCAACAATTGTCACAGGCTGATTAGATTTTGAGCAACTTTATAGGAAGTAAACCAATTATCCATTGTTGTGTTCGTACTGTGGGCCGTTGATACTGGCGAGCAAAGTGTATTTACGACATCAGCAGAACTGTTACTGACACAAAATGGACCTGGAGGCTGTTTGCCGCAATACTCTTCCATATCGTAAGTATAGAATTACTTTGAATCCTCCAATGAAAATACTTTCAGTCTATATCGAGCAGGCTTATTGCGAATATACATCCTAAAACGACATCTCCCTCGAAAAGACCGCAGTATTTCATCAATTGCTGTAGATTGCGCAACGGAGTAGTGTTGTTGATTGTTTTTTGTTATGTCAATGCCCCTCACTGGGGCTAGATTATCTTCCTTTTTACGTTCTTCTCTAGTTCGGATGTCATCCATTCACAAGCCTCTCATCCAAAAACGGAATCTCCTAAGGGCCATTGTTGCGGGGAATATTTCAATGGATTAGAATTCAAAAATTAATGTTCTGCCAGAATGATAAACGCCAGCTAGATATGGTAGACCAAATAGTGCGTGCAATTCTGAGACATCAGTCGGTCGTGAATTCGACTTATTTTTATATTGATCAGATATACTCTCGATATATGCATTTGATTCGACATTTCTGATTTGGCTTGATTACGGAGGTTTTGACCATACTTCACCACGCTGGCCAGTTGCGGGTTGGTGAAGTGATTAGGGATAATGAGGGGTAAGGATGGGTTTGACAGGAAACTGGGTGATGGGGCAATGATTTTCCCCATATGGTGCTTGGAGATAAAACAAGGCTCGCGTGGGCAAGGGCGCATCCCTGAACTAGCTCTGTCACTATCAGGATCATAGTGAGTAGCTACCCGCTACCAGAACAGTGAAAAATGGACCATCAAGGTTGTACTTTGGCGACCCAGAGAAACAACGAGCAGTAGAGGTAGGTCACAAAGGCGCTGGATAGATAATATCAAGGAAGAGGTAGGTCGAAGCTTGTTCCGGATAGCACAAGACCGACAGAAGTGGAAGAGACACGGAGAGGCCTATGTCCAAAAACGGATGGAAGAAGGCTGGATAAGAAGAAGATATGCATTTGTGCACTTTACTAATTCTGTAATTGGTATTGTCGAAGAAAAGCTGCCAAGATTCTAACGAAATCGACGCATTCTTGACAGGACCGACTACTCTTAGAAGTTTTACGATTATATATATATTTCTTGTATGTATGAAGTATGAACATTTTTATGGGGGCATACTCTATTCCACTTTGTTCCATGTTTTGATTTATAATGCTAGCTCCTCCCTCTTCCACTTACGCTGAGTTCAATAGGTGAGTGTTCTTCTATCTCCTATTCGCTTTCGGATTCATGTTCACATATGTTCTGAAACGCTCGATCCACTGCTGAGTCGTCAGAGTGCGAACAATTTTCCACGTCGGATGAAACTTCTGAACTGAACGCATAAGGATCCATTATTCTGTGACGCAAGATTGATTTTTATAGCTAGTTTTTAGCCCTGATGGGAAAAATATTTATATCGAACTTTAAAAAAAATACTTATATGCTGTGCTTAGTTAGATAAAGGAACGCATTGGGCCTGCGAGACCGACATCTACTATAAACTCGAGGTTGTGTTGCTGTGTTGTTCGCGATTGTTTTCGACTGGGAAAAAGTAGTGAAATACATCAATTCTACCCAAATAATATAAAAGTACTGTCAGTTTCTTGTGCCTAAATAAATTTCATGCTAGTGAGAGTAAAGGTGAGGCCCAATCGGCGGTATTTGCCGGAAAATAACAGAAATAATTTAGCCAAAAACTGGTAAAAACCGAATCCCGCTAAAATCTGACAGCTAAAAGTGAGGTTAGTGCGTTAGTGCTTCGTTCTTCTTCCTTTGTGGTTTTTCCGAGGCTGCCATACTTCTGTGATTAGCAGGATACCCTGGATCACGTGTGCTGCTGGTGGCACCATGACAAATAAATGTTATAAATGCAATTCCATCTGCGTATTTAAAGAAGGTAAATCAAATTTGTTTGCAATAAAAGACAAGCTCAAGAGATTAGGGTCATTCCCAACTCAACCAGTACCCTGGCTCATTTGTGCCCGGAATATCTTACGGATTTTAAATCCTTGGAGGGCTTGAGGAATGAGGTTGCCACTTTAAGAAGGAGTTCTCCAAGTTTGAAACCAAAATGCAATCCAAGGCTAGACAGGAGGAGATGCATAAGAAAATAACATGTATTGAGAAAGAAGTGGGGGAACTTAAAGTAGCTACAAAAAGTTCCAAAGAGAACAAGGAAATCGCACACTCTGCAAGCGACAATGGTGTCATTATAATGGTTCAGCAACATTTGGAGGTGCATACTGAACACATTGCTAGAAAACTAGACTCAGTTGTTGATGCTATTAAAGATACCAATAAGGAACTTGTGAGTTTGTTGATGAATAAACATCAAATTCAAAGGAGGCCCGCACCCACCAAGCTATAAATATTGTGGAAGGTATCGCTGTGGCCCAAGGGAGTAATTTGCAAGCCAATACTCAGTATCTAAATAAACTTAAACTAAAGACATCTGATACTTCAGACCCTTCTGGCAAGATCTGTACGGGTGCAGACCACCCAAATTTAAAAGTTGTCAACAGAAATATAGAGGAAAGAATAACAAAATTATGTTGGATTTATATCTCCAATCTAGATGTTAACACCAAGGCAGATGATATCAAAGCTGTGCTTAACCCAAAGTTTGTCAGTATAGGTCATTGTCTAAAACTACCCTCAAAGTTTGAAAATCCGAACAGAGCTGCATTTAAGGTGGCCGTTCCGGAGGATGAAAAAGACAAATATTTGGCAAGCAGTTTTTGGCCCGATGATGGCTGTTATGTGGATTTGTACAAGCCTAAAAGCAAGGGTGATACTGGATCAACTAGGACTTTTAGTAACAAAAACTTTTAAAGATCACCGTTTCATCGCTACATGAAGTAGATTGTGGTTACAGGCCAAGGATTGCGAATCCTCTTAAAATTGTGCATCTAAATCCTTGGTCAATTTGTAATAAATTCTCAGATGTCAGAAGCTATATTGAAAACTCCGGCTTTGACATAATTGCGATTTCTGAGACATGGCTGACTGGTTTAATGTTTTCTGAAAACTATGCAGTTTAAGGTTTCAAAATGTATAGAAAAGATCGTGTTGGTAGTAGCGGCGTTGCGATTATGTTGCTGGCAGACTTAATGCGGTAGTAGCTAATCTTCCAGATGCCAATAATGTGATCGACCAGTTGTGGCTTATTCTGAGGTGCAACAAACTGTCTTTTGTTATTGGGGTTGTGAATCGTCCTCCCTCAGTTCCTTACACTGAATTAATGCTTTTGTATGATGTGATTTCTGATCTTATTTGTCACTGTGATATTTTTGTTTGCACCGGGGATTTTAATATTAATTTCCTAAGTCAAAGTAAAGCTGAGTATAAATTTTTCCATGATATTGTTAACACTTTTGATTTGTTTCAAATTATCGATAGCCCAACTAGAGTTACACCAAATGATGAATCCCTTATAGACCTTATTTTAGTGAATAGAAGAGAATTGTTTTTGGATAGTGGCGTTTTAACCTGTGATCCCATACAGACGGATCATAAGGCAGTTTGTTGTAAATTTAAATGTGAAACACCAAAGTTTCAGGAAACTGTTGTAGGTGGTAGAAGCTCAAAAATGACACATTCTGTGCAGTTTCTGGATGATTTGCAGGGCATAGATTGGCATGATCTTTTTAGCTGTAATACTATTGATACTAAAGTTCAGATTTTTAATGATACAATTTTGTCTCTTTTTGATTGGCATTGCCCTGCAAAAAAACAAACTGGTAAAGCCAAATCCTCCCTGGCTAACTTATAGCCTAAAAAAGATTATTGAACTTAAACATAAAGCTTTTCATAAATTTAAAACAACAAAGACCCCAGAAAGCAGAAACTATTATATAGAGTTATAAAACTGTGTAGTGTCTGCAGTAAAGGCAAAAAAAAACTTATTTCACTATGAAAATTAATAGTTCTGCTGGACCATATAAAAGTAAGAATATTTGGGACAAAATGTTCAGCTGGAAAGTAATTAATAAATGTAAAAAAATAATTCCTAATAATTTAAAAGACCCTAATCTAATAAACAACTATTTTGCGGATAGTATACCAAAAATTGATCAGCTGTCGACTGGGACCCATTTAGAAACTATTGGCTTGCATTCTTAGTTTGAAAAGTGGTGCAATAGGAATTGATGGTATATCTATTAAAATGATAAAATCTTGTCTACCACACTGTTTAAAGCCATTATTTCATATAGATAAATGGTTCTTTAGACACAAACTCTGTACCTGACTTGTGGAGAATGGCTCTTGTCACACCCTTGCCTAAAGTGAACAACCCTACGAGTTTTAAGGAACTTAGACCTATAAGTATTCTTCCTGCCACATCAAACATTCTTGAAAAAATAGTCAAAGGTCAAACTCTAGATTATATAAAGAATAAAAATATAGACTAAGGCCATTGATAGTCTGAACATTGAATTGTTGCTGGCCAAGTTAAGACATTTTAACATTGATGCAGGTGGGTGGTTTTCCGAGTATCTTCACAGTAGGAAGCAGGCCGTCAGGTTGACAGACAACAGTGATGTGTTGAGATCGAGTTGGAGGGATGTCGAGAGGGGGGTCCCACAGGGATCTATCCTTGGGACACTTCTTTTCACTATCTTCGCGGCCGACCTTATATACAAAACATCCTAAAAATACTCAACATCACATGAGCGCTGATGATCTACAAATATACCTTCCCTCACCGGCCTCTTGTCTCCCTGATACTGTTGACGTGGTTAACGAGGATCTTGCAAGGGTCTCGCGTTGGGCTTCAAGTAACTCGCTTTTTGTGAATCCAGTTAAATCACAGGCCATCTTGTATTCTCACTCTGACATCGACCTCTCTCACTTGCACATTATGATGGATGGGGGTAATAGTGGAGTGGTCCAATGAGGTAAAAAATCTTGGCTTATATATGGATACAAAACTGTCATTTAATACCCATGTTAATAATGCTTGTCAAAGGTCTTATTATAAATTTAAATCTATTTATGAATATCGGAACATTCTTCCTTGTAAGACAAAGAAAATATTAACTGAAAGCTTGGTGCTTTCAATACCAAACTAAATTGATGTTGTTTATGGGCCATTCCTCACGGGTTATAATAAATATAGAGTACAAAAATTGCAGAACTCCTGTGTTAGGTTTGTGAGGGGCTTGTCCAGGAGGTATCATGTCAGTCGACATGCTGAGACGTACCAGTGTAATATGGCCCAGAGACGGTATGTTCACCTTGGTTGTCTGATTTACAAGACTTTAAGATTGAATGAGCCTCTTTACCTGTCTGAGCTAATAAAAATAAGAAGGGGGTGAATGTACTTTTCTGGGATAATGTCTCCATACCCCGTCATCGAATGGAATTTGGAAATCATGCTTTTTGTACTTGGCAGCATTTGTATATAATTCGCTGCCGCGTGATTTTAAATTGTTAAGTGTGCCTGTGTTTAGATGGAAAGTCAAAAGGTTTGTATGTGATAATATGTTGGCCCTCTAGTTTGTCCAAAATTTTATAGTGTCAGTTACTACCTGATTAGCTATTTTTTTTTTTGGTGGTTATTAAAATACACGTTACGGTACTTCTCACCTTTGTAAACACATGGTATTTGTTTTGCAATAAAGATTATTTATTTATTTATTTAGTTATTCACTGTACTGCCTTATAACTACTGACACGCGTGTATCAGGGTCACATTCGATGGTACTGAAACGCGAAGACCGTGCCTACTTTTATACTAGCGGATAAATACAGCTTGCGAGGAGCGTTTCACCGTTCCACTCCCTGACGAGTCCTGTCTTTTTTCACTTCACGCATTGCCCTCCGCTCGCTTCGGGGCGCAACCAAACAAAACTAACCAAAATTAAACCAAATTTAAAAAAAGAAACAAACATAATCTTACAAAAAATGCCTTGTTACAGACGGGAATCGAACCCGCTGCGCCGGCGCCGGCATCACAAGCGCAGTGTCTTACCACTAAACCACGAGGGCTCTTGAAAAGAAATCGCTGGAGCGTAAAGACATCTGCTTGTCAGGGACTCGTCAGGCGGTGGAACAATGGAACGCTCCTCGCAAGCTGTATTTATCTGCTAATTACTTTTATGGCCAAATTCCTCCAAACAGATTTCCCTGGGCCTGAGAGGCCCGACGCCGACGCGTGTACTGTAGGGTTACTAATGATTTCATTTTTATATTTTACGCATTATCATCATCAATACTTCCTTCAGGCCAATTGACTTCTTCCATTATATTTATTAATAGATTTTTGTTATGAGACACGTAGAATAGTTTGGCTACGCTCAATAGTAAGCATGTTTCTCTTATTTTCAGTGGCTGCTGAAAATGCCTGAGGCTAATTTTGATAATTGAGATGATAAACAAAGACCTTTCCACCAGAAAGCGAGGCTTTCAAGGTTGCGTTTCCAAATAAAATCTTTTCCAAACAATTTACCGGTTCTGCAACGTTAATCTGCAATTTCGTCAATAATCTCTTGCTTCTTTACTTGAAGTGTACCTTTTGTTACGTCAAGTATGCATTATATGGTTAAAGAATCTGACGTTTTTCAAGCTCAGCCCATTGTGATCGTCATCTATCTCAACAAATTGCCTCTTTTATTACACGATTGCAAACAGATTCGTTATTAGACCAATAATTTGCAAAAGTCGGTCGGCTATATGTCAAATGTACATCCATACATCCAAGGACGATCATCCATTCATACATGTCCCTGTGCTGGATATCTGTATTTTTTCAGTAGGTCTATCCTTTTGCTGATACAGTCTGCGATATACGTGAACAGGCTCCTGAGAAATATCTGTAGAAAAACATCAAGCTCAACAGATCCATCATCTGGCGGAGTAGCTTAAGGTTTGATGGCAATTAACTTTACTATTGCAGATTTTGCTTCTTGGTTGATTGTCCTAGATCAACATTTTGAATATCGATGTCATCTCCAGAACTTTTGATGGTTAAGGTTGATGGTTTTGGTAAGGAGGATAATGACACCAACAACATTGACGATCTTGAATTTCCTTATACTGAGTATTCTGATGCAACAGTGGTAGTTGCAACACTGATAACATATTTAATGTCATTGTAACTTGTTGAACTTTTTTCGTCATCATTATTTTGCATAAATTTATTTTTAATAACTTTTCGACACTTTTTACAAACCTTGATTGAATAGTCTTTAATCCTGGATGCGCTTTTGTAAAACAATCCTGGGTACACTTTTGACAACTAACTAAAATTCATGTAGTTGTTTACCGGCTTGCGACGCGTAATGGTGGAATAATAAGATGAGTCAATAAAATATTAATAATAGTGAAAACCAGGTTTTTGCATCTTGAGAGTACTGCCTTGGTGTTCAAATAAAACTGCGTGCATGCTGATCCCGGAGAAATATCTGTTTGTTTTTATATGACGGTTAAGTAAAGCATACTCTGTTACAAGACTCGATCTATGTATACGTCATATTATTATAGAAAGAGCATGTAAGGAGAATAAACTTAGTAAATACACTTTAACAACGAATCATAATTTTAAATGGCATTGCAGTAATGAAAGCTAATTTTACGTATGAACCTTTTCAGAATTTTGTATGCTTTGAAAATGTGAGGTTTTAAAGAGTTCCCTGTTTTTTAATTGAAACTTCTGGAGAGCAAGCATGTGTTAGAAAAGTTACAAAATGTATAGTATATTCAACCATTATTAGTTATGAAAAGTATCGATACTACAATTAAAGGACACATCTCAGACATATTCAACATTAATGCGGGAGTGCCTTAAAGCGCAATAATATCACCAACTCCTGTTCACAGTTTTGCAGATGACAGTATCCTTGTCTCTCAATTTAGATCAGAAAAACCTTTACCAGCGACTGAAACTTATCACCGCAGACAGGAGCAGATTACAACAGTTAATCAAGATGTGGAGAAAGTTCGAACCTAGGGCGACAGGAATTTGGTCCAGTTCAATGCAGCAAAAGCCCAAGCAGCCACGTTTACCAAGAAAGCCAATACTGATATCATTATGGCAGGATCGACCATTTCTTCAACCTCATCAATCGGACTACTGGGTGTCTCGGTCAACAGCAATATGTCCTGGCATGACCACGTTGCTAACATCGCAGAAGCTTGGTGCGCTAATTCGCAACAAAAACTGTGTTTATACACCAGCAGCTGCTCTTGTTCTACAAAGCACAAATAAGACCGTGCTTAGAATATTGCTCTTGGATAGTCTGGAACACCGCAGACATGTGGCCGAGAAATCCTTATTTTACAGATATTTTCACAGCAGATGTTCCCAAGATTTGGCCCGCATCATCCCGAGCTCAGCAACGTCTGTCAGACAGTCGCGTCAGATGGTAAGAGCGCACCTGTTCGTTGTACAACTGGAAACACCTAGAACGTCGTTTTACAATGACTCCTTGGTCTGGCGTACTGCATTACTGTGGAGCTCACTTCCAGGCCATCTGTCTCCATCTAATTACAACCTACAACTATTCAAGAACTGTGTCAATCAACAACTTTGCACACGCACCGCTCGTCGAGGGCCATAAGATCTCCCTTTTAGTGTGTGTGCAACTGCCATACAAAAAACTTGAATCATATGATAAAGTTGTTTCAAAAATCGATACGATATCTGTATCTACAACAATAATGTGTGAATTTTTGAAGTAAAACTTCTTTAGGAACGCTGTACCTGGATAGTAAACTGGTGAACGTATTGTAAAATTTACAAAATGTGTGATGCGGCTTACGGCAACGAAAGTAGAAAGGGAGATCGGTGAATTTCGATACCGGCCTGTCACAATTCAAAGCAATCATGGCATAACCATCTGGTCAGTATAAACAATTAATTTTCAAATCATTAATCACCATAAAGGAGGGGGTGGTAATTAAATTTATAATTAACCACTTAAATTAGTGCTGCATCAAAATAGGTTGGTGGGGATTTTATTCATAGGGTGTGAATTGAAACATGTATTTTAGGTATTACGTACTTTAATATTGCAAGATTTAATTTGCATTTAACATGATTGCGCTCGCAAAAGATTCTTGAGCTCGAAGAAAAGCTACAGAGAGAGGGCAACACTCACTATGACGAAAAGCAACAAGTGGACCACAGTCGAAAATAGTAGTGAATATCAACGAACCATAAGCGAGCACCTAGGAAATATAAATCGAATGGATATAGAAACACTGCATACCTCCATAAGAGATTCGATAGAAGTAGCACGGCAAGAACACTGTTCAAGAGTCAATAACAAAGATGAAAAACTCTCCACAAATACAAAACTTGTTATGAAACAGAGGCGAGAAATGTTACAGAAACACCCCAGAAACGAAAACCAGTTGAGACAGATAAATAGAGACATATCAAAGGCAGTTCGAAATGATGGGAGGGATTATAACAACAAATGGATAACGAGGACTATTGAAGAGAATAAAAGCATGAAAGTAATCAAGAAAAAACTCTCAAAAGGAAAAACAGAGATTAATAAACTGGACAATAACCACAGTTTTAAAAAAGAAATCCTGGAAACCATAAAAGACTTTTATTCAAACCTGTACAGCGAAATACCAGAAGAAAAGGATCTCCGGACAATTCCATATATCCTTAATCAGGGATCGGAAGAGCTGCCGGAAATAACTAAATGGGAAGTTAAAGAATCACTATTAGAGATGAAGAACGGTAAAGCTCCTGGTGAGGATGGTCTTGTGATTGAGGCAGTCGGGGAGGGGGGATAGATACTACTGAAGGCAATAACCCAAACTAAGCCCTACAGACTGGAATAATGTCATAATAGTTATCATGCACAAAAAGGAAAACATTGCCAACCTAACAACTATAGGCCAATTAGCTTACTGTCACACCTCTACAAATTATTCACCAAAATTATTGCTTGGCGCCTTGAATCTAAACTTGACTCCTATCAGCCTCCAGAACAGGCAGGTTTTCGAGACGGGTACGGAACTAATGACCATCTGCAGGTTATTAAAACCTTAATAGAAAAGTCCGTCGAATATAACAAATCGCTAGTGCTAGTGTTTGTGGACTATGAAAAAGCCTTTGACTCTTTCAGACACAATAAGTTGTTCAATGCACTTGCTGACTGCCGAGTTGACAGTAGATACTCTGCCATCCTACAACATATCTACAACCACTCAACTGCAAGTGTAAGGGTATATAAGAAGACCGATAAATTTAAGATACAACGTGGAGTTCGACAGGGAGACACAATCTCGCCTAAGCTGTTTACCACGCTTCTGGAATACATGTTCAAAAATATTGAACTGGAGGGTCTAGGTATAAATATGGATGGAAAAGATCTTAACCACCTCCGATTCGCAGACCACATTGTATTGATATCAGATTGCTTAGGTAAAGCAGAAAAAATTCTGTCAACACTGACATCTGCCTCACACAAAGTTGGTCTCAAAATCAACGCAACAAAAACGGAATTTATGACGAACCTGGTCCCTAGCCAAAACCTTCTGGTACAGGGAAAAGAGATCTTGCAAGTGATATCCTATAAATATCTAGCACATGAGATCAGAATTGTTAGAGATAATCAAACTTGCAAAATCGAGCGGAGAATTGGACTAACATGGGCATCATGGTAAACTTAAACATATTTTTAAGTCAGAGATTCCGTTGTGCCTTAAATGCAAGGTTTTTTATCAATGCATCCTGCCTGTCATGACTTACGGTTCAGAGACTTCAACTTTAACGAATAAATCAGTAAGTAAAGTGAGTTACACAACGCGCCATGGAACGCTCTCTGTTGGTAATTACAATAAGGGATAGAGTCCCCAATGAAACAATACGACAGAGAAGAGAACCGGGGTTACAGATGCGGTAGAGCGAATGGCTTGCCTGAAATGGAGTTGGACTGGACATGTAGCAAGAATGCCACATGGACCAAAAGAATTATAGAATGGCGACCCAGAGATCAAGCCTTCAGAAACCAGGGACGACCACCAACCAGATGGACAGATGGATTCATGCTGCTCAGGACCGGAAAAATTGGGTATTATTGAGAGAGGCCTATGTTCAGCAGTGGACGAGACAGGCCGTTTTATGATGATGATGATGATGAATTTCTAACTACTTTCAAACATTCATCCTTTCATACATAGAACTAAATATTGTACATGAAGATAACTATTACTAAATGTCTAACAAAAGTTCTTGATTATTTAATTTAACAAGAATTTCTTTCTTTGAAGTTGAAATAAAGTTGATTAACTTTATTTCAACTAACTGCTTTTCGTTCACACAAAATACCTTGGTACTTTACGTCTTCTTCGATTCTCTCAACTTAACTTCACCAGAGATGTAAAACTTCGAACATTTAATCCGAATCTCGAGTACAGGAATAAATTTGTCTACTACAAACTTCCAACCGCCATTTTACCTTCTTCTATCTTCAACAACAGCACCAGGAGGAACGAGAGGCGCTTCGGCGTTTTTGTCTTCGAGAAAATGCGTAAAACGCCCCAAATTGTTCTTTATCCAAGCTTGGACAAGGTGAGAAGTGTACAGCAGACATTTTCAAAATATTTGTGCAAATAAAATGAGAAAGTGTCCCAATATCTTGGCACCAACAGAGCTACGATGTTTTAGCTGCTTTACGAGTGAACTATTGTACCTACTGCACTAAACTGAATTTTTCCTACTGGCAGGCGGCAAATTGAAATAAAGTGGGAATTGTGCGGGATGCATTTTGAGAGGGTAGAAAAATGTTCTTCCTTTATTTGACATATTGTTGTTTACACAACATTGACAGAGACAAAGATTTATTAAATTTTAACGTTTTTCTTGACGGAGAGTGACAACTTGCTTTCCAGCGAATGTTTCATATAATGGAAGCTATTATACCGACAATCCAGCTTCGGACTAAGGAGTAACTGAAATACAACGTTTTAAATGCACAAATTGTTGCTTACCTGGGGTAAATTAAATCTATACGAAGTTTAATTATGGCTCATTCATGCTACCGACATTCAGGGTGTTATCACCCAACTATACGGTGAAAAACGATAAACACATGTTAGGGTGTTTCCCCAACACAATCTTTTATATCTGTCTCTTCCACGTCATTCGCGCCGAACTCGCCTATCTTTCTCTGACAAGATTCGATCGTTGAACGGACCGAAGTTTCATGTATAGTATGTTCTACAATTAGGGTCAGCGAATTTGCATATAAAAATATTAATCTCTTTTGTGCAGATAAAGTTTCATTTCTAGTGTATGGGCCACAAGCACACTATTTTGTGAAAATTAAACTAGGTTTAGGCATAACTCGTGGGTTAGAAACACTGGTTGAATAACCCGGCAGCCGTTAGCAGAGACACATTTTAAGTCTCTAGTCTCTAGACCATCCGAAGGTAAGGCATTTGATTGTAATTACAGGCATTCCTAAACGCGTCCTTGTGTCTCGCTCAATTATTATGATAGTAATTTGTAAAATCTTTCTAAATATTTTTAGGAAATCTCTAACTTTTCATAAATTCATTATTATGAATTTAAGGTGCCATTTCTAGAGATACGTAAGTTATAAAAAGTATCGATACCTTGAAATATCGGAAAGTAGTTCATGTTAATATGTACTATAGTAATGTTTTGGTTATTTGTTTTTAGTGGTTTATTTTATGTTTTTGAGGTGCTGAACACGAATCTGAAGTTGTCCAATGAAAATTTCCGCTGCAAATATGAGAAATCATTAAAAAACCACGAAAAATAATGTTTTTTAGCGATTTTCGTGTTATAACTTGCAAAGAAAGCTATTTACGCAAAAAGTGCTCCAAAAGTGAAATAAAGAAAAGACAATTACCTACAATTTATGTATCTTAACATTTTTTGTACGTCGTATGGTTTCCACGCAAAAGAGTGTTGAAACATCGAGGAACTTTAGTAATTTTTGGAAAATTCTACAGAAAGAATCACAATTGCTAAGCAATCTGATAAAGAACATGAAGAGTCCTTAAAATACGATCTGTGCCCTTTTCCGTGAGTCCTAAAGACGCAGTCTCACAACTAATTTTTTCTCCTGCTGACTGCCATCCAGACCAATCCATCAGTGACAACATATTGTTTCTGCATGCCATGGAGGATGTGACACAATCAGCCTCGTTCAAAGTAGGAAAAATAAGGTTTCACCAAACCCTCAACAAAAACCCCGCTCTAACCAAGACCATTCAAATTTTTAAAGATTCTACGGCACATGTTGACACTGTTACCAATGCTAGCCTTAACTTTTTTACTGCATTCTACAAATTGACTGACAAGGAAGGCACGTAATGGAACAAATTGAGGTATAAATGCTACCTTAGGACTGCATACAGAACAACATCCCATTTGGCGTCCCTGCCCCCTACCGAGGCTGCAGCACAGTCCAACAATGGCTTGGAAACAAAAAAGATCCTGAGCAATGTGGTTGGAAGAAAACCAAAGGGAGTCTGCAGGCAAGAACAACGCTACAGCCACCAGCGCCAGAAGCAGTTTTAAAACTTACTTCTTACAAATGCATGAAGACCTGTCAGACCAACTGTGAATCCAAAAAAGCAGGCCTTAATTGTTCTAATATGTACCTGAACTGAGAGAACAGCAGTAATAATATGCCCGTTACAGAAATTAAAGAAGAAGCAGAAGATGATCCGGAGTTCCCTGAATCACTTGAAGGTAAGCTATGCAAGGATAATTTTATCCCACCTTTATTTCTTCACTCATTATTTATTTGTGTGGTCAAAATATGTTTCTAAATAGGTACTTGCTTTCCTATATATTTAATAAAGCGTCAAGTATTTGAAATTAGGTCACTATTTGTTTCAGGGTACAAGAACTGCAAGGTTGCTCTGAAGAAAGTATCAAACCCGTGCTTAAGAGAGCTCGTATAAGTACATACATATTGTCACGAATAAAAGAATGACAACGTCTCAGAGAAGAGTCCTGTCACGATTAGTACAATGACGGGGTCTCTTGGTTAGACTTAACGTCGGACTTAACGCTTCCCTCAATCTGCCACTGTATGTTTTATCCGTGATGACACGCCTTGCTTAGCGTGCAGGCGTGTAGTTCAGGGGCTCGTATACATAAATACATATAATTCGTACAGAAATTCACGTCTTTTATTAACCTATAGAATAATTTTTACCTACATGAAATAAAAAAATAAATTAATGGTGTGTTTTGCTGTTTTTCATAAATAACTGAAGTACCTAGATCATTGAACACTCTTTTGTAAGGAAACTATACGATGTACAAAAAAATTTTATGAGAGATAAATTGTAGATAATTTTCTCCTCTTTATTTTACTATAGAACCACTTTTTACGTAAGTAGCTTGCTTTGCCAGTTATAAGGTGAAAACTACTAAAAACCATTATTTATAGTATTTTTTTTTATGATTTCTCATATTTGCGGGGAAAAGTTTTGTTGGACAACTTTAGATTCGTGTTCGGCACTCCAAAGAACATAAAATAAACCACTAAAAACAATTGCACCAAAACTTTCCACTTTAAACTACCGTTTGACTGAACTAAGAGTCGATCGGGGTTTCACGTAAAGTATGTCTTACTATTCGAGTTAGAGAATTTGCATGTCATAAAAATATTATGCTTTTTTGTGCCCATAAAGTTTCACTTCTGGTGTATGGTCCACAAGCACACTATTTTTTTTAAAAATATTTCAGTTATAATATGGTTCAACAGATTAATTTATTAACAATCTTCTGAATCAATGAAGTGAAACATTGCGCCATGGTTATCGTGTTACCTGTATTACATAAATTAATAAATAAAATTTAGTGGACAATTTATTTCTTTTTAGGAATCCGTTCTAAGGCATGTTCGTTAACTCAGTGTTCTTTAGTAACAGCATAGTCACACCTGAGCTTCCAAATATGGGAACCGAATTTACATGGTAATATTCATATATTCATAAAAAGAAAATATATGGTAGTCGAACAGGATTCGGTAGCAAGTCGTCAATTTCTATTAATTACGAAAAATGCGTCGTAAAACACATTTTAATATGCGACAATTACAAAACTGTGTTTTATAGCCTCATATAATATGAAGAACATTCCGACCAACGGGTTTTGATTAGTTATGTATTATAATGGGTTTTCACATCTTCACATAACAAATAAACGAAAAACTAAAATAATTTTAAATTACAAATTGCTGGGTGATTGGATTGTACTGATTTTAAAGAATATTTAAATTTAAGCTTTGAAATAGATATTAATATAAATTTATCTTCAAAATTGCTTTATCACTTTAACTGGACGCCTGGTTTGCCAATGCTCAGCCACCAACAAAAACTTGAATGTATTTTGATCTGTAAACATTTCTATGTCTAAAAACGTATTACTAATACACTGAATATTCTGAAAACATATAATTATTGAATTGGACGAAAAAACTTATTAGTATTCGTCACGTTACTTTCATTGTCACAGTCATCTATAGCGACAATTGAGTCACAATCACCAACAACAACATGCTCGGACTCCTTTTCCGATGTGTTAAAAAACTGGGACGTCCGGGGTGCTCTGTCAACTTAGGAAATCGTCTTGTCTATGCCCTCCAAACAAATACTTCAATTCCATATTGTTGACACGAATAAAATGCATCATTCTTGAAACTCGTGTGAATATTGATCCACTTTTACTGGATGTGCAATTGTTAATTGACGCAATTAATTATATTTTTCTAAATAATTGACAACATATGCAAGGAGGCCAATAATATGAGCAAGTTAATATTTAAATAGTTCAATAGACAATAACCATGGTTGATAACGGTGTACAGAAAATTAATGCAAGGATCATACGCAGGAAGGTTTCAAAGTACAAATATCAAAAAGACCAAAAGTTCTAATTATCTTTATTGAAAATGAATATGTCAAAAATATTAACTAACTATAACAACTATACAGCAAATGAAAAAAAAAGATATATAAAAAGAAAACAAAACTTTTGCAAATACCCCATTTGAAGACCTAATATAATCCGACCTGTTCTTCAAATGGTTGATCCAATCATTTAAACTTATAATAATTATTAGATGGTTCGCATTCTGGACATACAAA
This sequence comes from Pissodes strobi, assembly GCA_016904865.1. Classification (NCBI taxonomy): domain Eukaryota; kingdom Metazoa; phylum Arthropoda; class Insecta; order Coleoptera; family Curculionidae; genus Pissodes; species Pissodes strobi. Next base: position 39,464 of record MU185636.1, on the reverse strand, counting down.
ATCGTCTAAATTATCATGTTCAACGCCAACCCAATCTTCGTGATATCCCAATCTTCGTGATATCATGTTGTGCACACCACGCACGTACACATATGTCGCTGTTGGGGGAAACACCCTCAACATGTGTATTAACTTATCGTTTATCACTTTATAGTTTGATTATAAGAAAGACCCTGTATGTTCGTAGTATGAATGAGCCATAATTAAACTCTAAGTAAATGTATTTCACCCCAGGTAAATAGCAAATTTGTGCATTTAAAGCAATGTATCTCAGTTACTCCTTAGTCCGAACCTGGATTGTCGGTAGAATAGATTCCTCGATATGCAAGAATCGCTGGAAAGCAAGTTATCACTCCGTCAAAGAAATCGTGATTAATCGTTCTCAATATAATATATCTTTGTCTCCGTCAATGTTGTGTAAACAACAATATGTCAAATAAAAAAAAACATGTTTCTACCCTCTCAAATACATCCGCGTCCGCACAATTTCCCGCTCTGTTCTCCCTGTCCGCGCTGGTAGGAAAAGTTAGATTTAGTACCTGACAAACACTCACCCGTATTACCCGTAAAGCATCGACCCAGTCATCGCTCTGCTTGAATTTGGCGCCAAGAACATCTACCCCGTCGTAGCCCTGTTTGACGCAAAGATATTTAGTAGTTTTTCCCTTTGTTTGCACAGATATTTAGAAAATATCTGCTGTACTCTGTGTTCCCTTTTCTCAACACTGAATTAAGGACTCTTTAAGCGTTTTAACGCATTTTCTCGAGACAATACAACTCGTAGCGTCTCTCCTATTGAAGATAGAAGAAGGTAAAATGGCGTGCGGTTAGAAATTTGCAGTAGACAAATCTATTTCTGTACTCGAGATTCAAATTAAATGTTCGAAGTCTTATATTAGGCATGGGTCATTGGAGTTAGGCATGGGGCTAACAACCCCATCCTGTAAAAAGCCAAATTGTTGTAAATCAAGCACCTAAGCCTCGGAATAGGACGGAAACACGACGACGAACCCAGTAACGAATAAGGAATCTGAATTTCGGAGCGTTGAATGTATTAAGCTGGTATCGAAATGCGAGATATACCAGAAACGTGTAAGGATAACGCCAACACCATGTGGAATGTTATACAGACGATCATTCTGGAATGAAAACAACTATCGCAAAGCGCGAAAGAACAAAGAAAAATAACTGGTATGATACGGATTGTGAAAACATATAGAACCAAAGACACCGAGCTAGGGCTCAAATGTTACAGGACCCTTCACAGGACAACATAGATAACTTTAACAATGCAAGACGTAGGGCAAGAAAACTCATTAGGGAAAAAAAGAGAGAACATCAGAACAAAATAATACAAGACATCGATGATAGTGGAAGACATAACAACAGCAGGGCATTCTTTAAAGAAACATATCGAATTAAAATGGGCTATAAACCGCAAAACAAGTAATATAATACGGAAAGATAATGGGGAACTCATCACCGGCATTACAGAGGTATTAAAAACATGGAAAGTACATTTTCAGGAACTCCTCAATGTAACAAAGGACGAAACAACAAATGTACTGGAGTACCGAAATAGCAGCCGAGAAACCAACACCAGAAGAAGTACTCATAAGATGCATGAGTTAATCTTACTAATATGGGACAGCGAAACATTACCGGAAAGCTGGAAAACAGGGTGTTTTTATACCCCTACATGAAAAAGGAAGCTATCAGATATGCAAAAACTACAGAGGGATATCTCTCATCAACACCGCATATAAAGTGCTTGCAAACGTAATTCTAATCCGCATAACACCATACGCGGAAGAATCGATAGGTGATTTTCAATGCGGCTTTAGACCGGGCAGGCCAACGATGGATCAAATCTTCACTATCCGTCAAATCCTCGAAAAACACTGGGAATTTGATAAGAACCTCCACCAACTATGATAGTGTGATTAGAGACCATGTATAGGCAGCCATGGCAGAATGTGGAATCCCAAAGAAAATAATCAATATTACAAAAGTGTACATGGAGGGCAGCCGGTGCTGTGTTAAAGTTGGGACCAACATGTCAGAAAACATTATGGTAGACAACGGCCTGAAACAGGGTGATAGTTTGTCTCCAATATTGTTTAATATCGTTTTAGACGCAGCGATCAACCGGGCTAACATTGACGTAGAAGTTTTTTCAAGCAGGGGACCAAACCTGATATTGGCATCGGCAGAAGATATAGATCTTGTCAGTAAAACAACCATTAAAACCAAAGAGTTGTTTGAAAAAATAGAGAAGGAGGCAGACACAGTAAGATTACGTATTAATGAAGGCAAAACAAAAATACATGTATAATTCCCGGAGACAGGGAAGAGATCGACTAGAGCAAAATATAACCATTGGTACCTACAATTTTGAACGGGTCTCAGAATTCAAATACCTTGGCGCAGTCATCACAGCAGACAATAACATGAATAAAGAAATGAAGGCCCGCATACAGAGAGGTAATAGATGCTATTATGCACTAAGAGAACTGTTCCAATCGAGAATAATGTCGCGATCCTCAAAACTAAAATTGTACCATACTACTATAAGACTATAAGAGAAGTAGTCATGTACGGATGTGAAACGTGGACCCTAACCAAAACAAACGAAGACGTCCTGCGAAGGTTCGAGCGAAAAATACTTAGAAAAATATATGGACCTACCCAGGATCCTAGTTCATCGAATAAGAACAAACGCGGAGTTAGAACAATTGTACTATGGAGATATTGTAAGAGAAGCAAAGTCACAAAGATTTAAATGGGCAGGACACATATACAGAGCACCGGATGACAGAATGCTGAAACTAGCATGGCAGAAAGCACCGACGCGCAGAAGACCACCAGGAAGACCTAAAATGCGATGGAGAAACCATGTTCTATCGGATATGCGGAAGATGGGCATTGAAAATGAACAGGAAACAATGCTAGATAGAAGTCGATGGAGGCAAATTGTGCTTGCAGCCAAGACCCACGTAGGATTGTAGTGCTACTTGAAGAAGAAGAAGAAGAAGAAGAAGTTAAGTTAAGAGAATCGTAGAATAAGTAAAGTAAAGTAGCAAGGTATTTAATGTGAAAGGAGAAGCAGTTAGTTTAAACACAAGAAAGTTGAATTAAATTCAGTAAAGAAAGGAGTTATCTAGTTTATTTTAGATTAAAGTAATCAAGAAGGTTTGTTAGATGTTCAATATTTATTAATAGTTAACCTGATGTATAATATTTAGTTTTATGTGTGAAAGGATGAATGCATGAAAGTAGTTAGAAATCATTGTACATGTTGATCATATTTAATGCAAATTAAATCTTGCATTATTAAAGTAAGTAATACCTAAAATACATGTTTCAATTCACACCCTATGAATACAACCCCACCTACCTATTTTGATACAGGCTGCTAATTAAAGGGTTCAGTTATAAAGTTAATTACCACCACCTCCTTTATGGTGATAAATGATTTACGAATTAATTGTTTATACCGACCAGTCGCTATTCAAGTTATCACCAAATAAGTTTTTTTTTACATGCTGTGCTTTATAATTTATAGCTTTCCTTCGAGCCACTTTTCGATCCTTGTTATCTAAGGGTGTTGGTAATAATTCTTTAAATGATTTGCTAAAACCATCCTCCTGGGATTTCTTCAAAATTGCTTTCAAAATCGAAAGTGGAATTTCATTACCTGACTCGTCTTCAACAGTTTGATTTGCTACTATCTCTAACTTAAGATACATTTTGAGGTAACGATTTATATGTAGGCTCACCCCGGAATTGCCGAATGATCCACCGGAGACAAACTGGTAGTTTTAAAGCCAATGATAGTGTTTTCTTGGGTCATGCATTCTGGCCAAACTGAAGAGAGAATTATGTTGAAACGAGTTTTATTGAGGGTTCTCTCAGGATGTAGATCCCAATAACGTAGCAACTCCTGATCCCAGTGCACGCCAAACGAACGAAATACAGCCTTATCAAGCGATTGTATTTCGTGGGTTGTATTTGAAGGTAAGCACAGAAGTGTTATGTTTAGAGGTTTTGCTATGTCTGCTATGGTTAGTCAATATCGCTTGATGCACCATCAAAGACGAGGAGTGAAACTGAAAGGAATGATTCAAAAAACTAATAAAGAGTTTCGTGATCATGCATCCTTTTGGTGACATTTTAACTAGCGAACCGTATGGTAAGTTATCGGTCAACTTTAGATTTCATCGTTTAGAATGGAATTACCCATTGCGTTGCAACACGCTACCACCGTAACACTTTCGGCGTGTTCAGGGGGCGCAATATGGATACGTTTCGCTTCTTTTTGCGCCAAAACACTCTGTTGGTGGTGAAGTGTAAGTCGACATCCCTTCTCGTCCATATTGTAGCCATTTTGAGGTTTGTTGTTAACTTGTCCATAATTGCCCTCCGATTTCTCGAAATAATCCGATGCTATTTTCTTGTTTAATTTCTGGACGCGTGCAGGATTCAGTGCCTGGGTCTTTTCAGGAATCTACGGAGCCAGTCCTTCCCTCCAGTTTGTTTCTTCTTATTAAAGTTGTGAACAAAACAATTTTTTTCGTAAAACACCTCTGATAAATTTAGCTAAAAGCACCCGTACGCATTGACGATTAGACTCAAACTGATGCACCACGTTAACGTGTGCTTCCCGGATGGAAATTTTTAATGGAAGGAATACTGACGATCAATATGACACAACAGAGTTGCCAAATGACAAGCATTAAATTTCATAGTGATTTTAGGAAATGTGGGCCTTATTTCCCACTGGGCTATATATGCCTCCACTATATTATTCGAAATGATAATGCGGTCAGTAATAATATATGAAAGCTGAATGCATCAAAAGGCTAACGAATATAGATCTAGAGATTTTGAATGAGAAATTCTAGCAAAAATGGTTGATCAAAAGTTTGATCCAGATCAGCAACGATGCAAAATGAATACAAACCCTGGACTGCTGCATAAATTGTTCTAGGAACTGGATATTACCCAAGAAGCCTAAACCAAAGATTTCGACCAATTGGTCATATGCAAAACCCCCCTCTTCGGTGCTAATCAAGCGATTACTCACGTGTGCGTTTAGAAGTTGAGAATTGCGAACTGACAATGGTTTCCCATTTATGCTCATTAGACAGAGTTGGGCATATTTACACCGGAAAGTTATGGCATTTTAACCCTAATAATAGGCATCTAAAATTTCAAATATTTAGTGATGACATCAACAATAAGTACTTGTCCTAAAAATACGCGTGCTCTCCCTCCAGTAATCATTATTATTAAAATACCGCATTTCATCAAAGAAATACGAATACTGTGTTTTCATGCCTGATGAAACTTTGAATAGAATTTATAAAATTAGAACTATCAAACTTTTCAATTCTGTGTATAAGATGTTAATTTCGGGTCCATTAACATTCCGAAAACTTAAAAAGCATCATCTGTTCTAATCGGTGTTTGAACCATGTTAAAATAAACGATAGAGAGTTGTTGTATTTGTCGTTATGCCGTACTTAACAAATAATGTTTAATATAAGTAGGTATGTTCTATGTTCTATAATATACAATGCGGCTTATGCCATATATATCATAATTAATTAAATAGTTAAGCAAGTGCCCTTTTGAGTTTGAAATTGTTTCTATAAACGGTAATGCTCGCAAGCCTAAGAAGTCGTAACCTTGATAGTATAGCCCCCTTTCGCTTTTTTGCATTTTTGAATCGAAGAACAAACCAAAATATAGGTTTTGTTGTCTTTCTGTTTGTATTTTGTGTTTATTTTTAACTGCAGCGCCTAGAAAAAGGCTCATAAATATGTAAAACCAAGCGAATAGTGTATTCCATTCGCAAAGCACTCCACAATATTCACAATTTTCAATTTTCAATTTCAATTTCAAGTTCTTCCACACTTTTCTAAAATCTGTCTAAAATCTTGAGATCACCAGATAGCTGTGCGCTTTTATTTGTCCATTTGATATTCTCCGATATACCAGAATGCAACTTGGCCTGAGGAATGATCCGTCCACTTTTCAGCACTTGATAGATCGATTCAGAACCGAGCATATTTAAATGGCCGGTTATATCTGTGTCTGATAATCTTTAAGCTTCGACTTATGCGTTCCAATTGTGTTTTCGTATGCTCCATGATCGTTGCAGACTCCAAAATGGAAGTGAGGTGAGAACGAACAAATTTCATTTAATCAGTCAAGCAACTTTCCTACTTCAACATCATTTATTAGACCAGCGAACAGTAGGTTTATGTTGGGGTTTGGAACCTTCGGCAACATGCACTAAAACAGAGTTTTATCCACAATACCGAAACAGAATTTTTGCACTCGACGCTCGTTTAGCTAACCATGTTAGTATCACCAGGAGATTATTAAAACTGGGTTTTAATCATCTGATGATGCTAACATGGTTAGCGAAACGCGCGTCGAGAGCAAAAGTTCTGTTTCGGTATTGTGGATAAAACTCTGTTTTAGAACAATAGGTTTCCCTAGGTTCTAAGAACTGATGCTAGTGCTTATGCACTGGGGGTAGTTTTGTTCCAAGGGGAGAAACAGGATAAGAGACCGGTGGACTATAATTCAAGTCATGGACTCACCATCAGCCGAAATAAATTACCATGCGAGTCAGAGAAAAGCTTAAGCGGTAGTATGGGCAGTAGAAAGGTTGAGAGGATATGTGCTTGTTATCCAATCTGATCACCAATGATTGAAGTGGCTAATGTATTTGAAACCGCCTAGCGGTACATTAGCTCGCTGGTTCCTGGAACTACAATTATATAACATAAATATCGACTAGACCCCCAGAAAAGTTAACGTTGTTGCAGATACCCTATCCAGGCCTCTCATAGGGTTGAGTAATTTCCCTGAATTAAATGAGGTGATCGCCGATATGTCCCCAGAGAGAAAAAAAGACTTTCGAAAAGCTCCACCACCCTGCCTATTTAATCTTTGGACGAGAACGTAATACTTAGGAGACTCAACGAGGTGTGAGAGCGATCACTGGAACTAAACATTTCTTTGCTCACGTAAAGTCTTATTTATTGGCTATTGCATATACTTTACGAGAAACCCGAGAAATGCATGAGACGTCTCATCCATCCAAGTTTTATGTTTTATGCTGACCACAATCAACGACCTATTCCAGTTCAGAACTTGATGAATATCTGTCTTCATTGCCGATCCCGAGTATAGATCCGAGTACCTTCATGTTTTGCAGAGAAAACTCTGTATAATCCATTTAATTTGGCTTTATCAGTAGTATGGGCAGTAAACAAGTTGAGAGGATATCTAGAAAATGCTATGTTCGTTGTCCAATCTGATCACCAACGATTGAAGTAACTTGGAAGTCGCCTGGTGGCTAACATGAGAATAGACTAGACCCCCGGAAAAGTTAACGAGGTAGCAGATATCCCATCAAGACCCAGAAAATTTCCTGAAATAAATGAAGTGATAACCAATATTCCCAGAGAGAAGAAGGAAGACTTCAAAAAAGCTCCACTGAACTTTTGGACAAGAACTTAGAACTTATGAGCCACAATGAGGTTTGAGAGCGATCACTGAAAGTGAAAATTTCTTCCTCCACTTAGCGCTATATTTACTGGCTCTTGCATATACTTTACCGAAAGCCTAAAAGTTCCACCTTTAAATCAAAGAGATGCTTTTTGTAAAATAATATAGCTCAGTTCTCACTTGCTATCGAGTTAATGGCCCAGATGATCCCTCAGCAGTTAAACCAATACAATACCGAGGAAGGCCAGAATGCAAACGCAAATAGAAGCCTCTAGGCTGAGAATATACCTGCATGTGATTCGATTGCACAGCAAGACCAAACAAATGGCAACAATAACATATTATATCCATCTCCATTGCCCAATTCAACTGAACCACGTAGAGATGGACGACCTCGACGATAGATCCGAGTACCTACATGTTTTGCCAAGAACATTCTGCATATTCCAATTAATTTATTGGGACACACACAAAAATGTTGATTTATTCGAAAAGGGTAGACACCCATCGAATCCTAAGATACTCCAAACATCGGGCATGGGGCTGCCTTGAAGTCAGATGTTTGACACTAAGGGTATGATAAGATAGAGATTAGTAGAAATTGCTATCTAGGATCCCCAAGGTGTTTTTCTTGATAAAATATGTTGTTTTATAGTTGTATATGTAATTTATTTGATGGACGTTTTAACTGAATAAGTTTGTATTTGTATAAGTTAAACTTAAACACTCATTCAAGCCGAAGTCAGATTACAAGGGTCAATTAATTTCCTTTTCATTCAAGCATGAATTTAGATAAAATGTATTTCGAGCATAACGTACCTAATTCGCAAGCACAATAATTTTTGTATCATTAATTGTGTTTTGCGTATAATGAATATGGCGTAGTATCTCCCTAACGAGCGCCAGGCGGATAGTTAAAAGACTATTCCGACAATTTACATATATATTAATGAAGTGTTGTAAACAATAAAATTCCGTTTCGCTTGCGATGACACATAAAATCGGAATGTTATTAAAACATTTACAAATTTGGAATATTTAGAATTTGTTTAACAAACATCCTAGTGGCATACCGACTATTTGTTACTTTCCAAAAATTTGCATAAAAATTTGGTTTTTGGACAAATATTTGAATACCTACGTCGAGTATTTCTATTTAATCTCTTTTTTTTTAAATTTAGTTCTAAGATACTATTCAAGCCCAGACTTCCAGGAATATTCATTAGTGATGAGGAAAAATAGTGCACTATGAAAAAGAAATCGTATATGACGTCTTTAGCAACATTTTTTTTGTCTTTCTTGTTTTAGGCACACTCACGTATTTATATATCATCAATTTGTTTTAAAATTAACTCTATGCTTCAGATACTGTTCTCTCCCAGACTCCAAGGCATATGTATTAATAATGAGGAAAAATAGAGTACACTATGAGAAAAAATAGTATATGGACGTTTTGAGCAACATTTTGTCGACTTTTTTGTTTTAGCCACAATCATGTATTTATATATAATCAATTTCTTTTAAAATTAACTCTGAACTTCAGATACTGTTCACTCCCTGACTCCCAGGCCTATTTATTAATGATGAGAAAAAAGAGTGCACTTTGAGAAATAAATAGTATATGACGTCTTTAGCCACATTTTGTCGACTTTTTTGTTTTAGTCATGCACTCACATATTTATATATCATTTTTTTTAATTCACTCTGAGCTTCAGATACTTTTCACTCTAAGATTCCCAGGCCTATTTATTAATGATGAGGAAAAAGAGTGCACTTTGAGAAAGAAATAGTATATGACATCTTTAGCAACATATTTTCGCCTTTTTTTGTTATAGTCATGCACTCATGTATTTATATATCATCAATTTTTTTTTAAATTAACTCTGAGCTTCAGGTACTGTTCACACCCAGACTCCCAGGCCTATTTATTTATTAATGATGATGAAAAAGCGTGCATTTTGAGAAAGAAATGGTATATGACGTCTTTAGCAACATTTTGTCGACTTTTTTGGTTTAGGCATGCACTCACGTATTTATATATAATCAATTTCTTTAAAAAACTCACTCTGAGCTTCAGGTACTGTTCACTCCCAGACTCCCAGGTCTATTTGGTTATTAATGATGATGAGAAAAAGAGTGCATTTTGAGAAAGAAATGGTATATGATGTTTTTAGTAACATTTTGTCGATTTTTTGTTCTAGTCAAGCACTCACGTATTCATATATCACCAATTTCTTTTAAAATTAACTCTGAGCTTCAAGTACTATTCACTCCTAGACACCCCAGGCCTATCTATTTCTTAATGATGGGGAAAAAGAGTGCACTTTGTGAAAGAAATAGTATATGATGTCTTTAGCAACATTTTGTTGACTTTTTCACTTTTTTGTTTTAGCCATGCACTCACGTATTATTTCCTTTAAAAAATACCTCAAAGCATCAGATATTGTTCACTCCCAGACTCCCAGATCTATTTATTGATGATAAGAAAAAAGAGTGCACTATGAGAAAGTAATAGTATATAAGGTCTTTAGCAATATTTTGTCGATTTTTTTATTTTAGTCATACTCACGTATTTATATATCATCAATTTATTTTAAAATTAACTCTAAGCTTTAGATACTGTTCACTCCCAAAACTCTCAGGCTCATTTATTTTTTAATCATGAGAAAAAAGGGTGCACTTTGAGAAAGAAATAGTATATGACGTCTTTGGCAACATTCTGTCGGCTTTTTTGGTTAAGGCATGCACTCACGTATTTATATATAATCAATTTCTTTAAAAAATTAACTCTGAGCTTCAGGTACTGTTCACTCCCAGACTACCAGGTCTCTTTGGTTATTAATGATGATGAGGAAAAAGAGTGCATTTTGAGAAAGAAATGGTATATGTTGTCTTTAGCAACATTTTGTCGATTTTTTGTTTTAGTCAAGCACTCACGTATTCATATACCACCAATTTCTTTTAAAATTAACTCTGAGCTTCAAGTACTATTCACTCCTAGACTCCCAGGCCTATTTATTTATTAATGATGAGGAAAAAGAGTGCACTTTGTGAAAGAAATATTATATGATGTCTTTAGCAACATTTTGTCGACTATTTCACTTTTTTATTTTAGCCACGCACTCACGTATTTATATATCATCAATTTCTTTTAAAAATACCTCAAAGCATCGGATATTGTTCACTCCCAGACCCCAGATCTATTTATTGATGATAAGAAAAAAGAGTGCACTATGAGAAAGTAATAGTATATAAGGTCTTTATCAATATTTTGTAATTTTTTTTATTTTAGTCATACTCACGTATTTATATATCATCAATTTCTTTTAAAATTAACTCTAAGCTTTAGATACTGTTCACTCCCAAGACTCTCAGGCCCATTTATTTATTAATGATGAGAAAAAAGAGTGCACTTTGAGAAAGAAATAGTATATGACGTCTTTAGCAACATTTTGTCGACTTTTTTGGTTCAGTCATGCACTCACGTATTTATATATCATTAATTTCTTTTAAAATTAATTAGTCTCCAGGGCTCATTTATTTATTAATGAGGTGGGGGAAAAGAGCGCATTTTGAGAAAGAAATGGTATATGATGTCTTTAGCAACATTTTGTCGACTTTTTCACTTTTTTGTTTTAGCCATGCACTCACGTATTTATATATCATCAATTTCTTTTAAAAATACCTCAAAGCATCAGATATTGTTCACTCCCAGACTCCCAGATTTATTTATTGATGATAAGAAAAAAGAGTGCACTATGAGAAAGTAATAGTATATAAGGTCTTTAGCAATATTTTGTCGATTTTTTTATTTTAGTCATACTCACGTATTTATATATCATCAATTTCTTTTAAAAGTAACTCTAAGCTTCAGATACTGTTCGCTCACAGACTCCCAGGCCTATTTATTTATTAATGACGAGGAAAAAGTGCACCATCAGAAAGAAATAGTATATGACGTCTTTGGCAACATTTTGTCGATTTTTTTGTTTTAGTCATGCACTCACATATTTATAACAGCTACAAAAATTGTGGCTATTGTACTTTCTGAGGCAATGGGGATATATGGTCTTATTTTAGACATCCTGGACAGCTAGGTAATATTTATAGTAAATATATCAAGTGGAACCTTCATCATTCATCTACGGGTATTATTCTTACGACTTTGGAGAAAATCCTTGTGGAGCTAAGAAACACCAATCAGATATTTTGAGCACACCACTCAGTCGACCTAGTTGTTTGAACTTGATCTCTCGATAATGATATAAAATGAAGAATCACCACGTATGGTATTTTACCAACGCACGACTTTCAACTCGGTTCTTTGGTACTTGAGATTTGTAAAGTATATCTCTAAATGGAAGAGCTGTAGTTCAAGACATCACGGCACCTGGAGGGTCAATATCCTATAGTAAACAATAACGACTATGGTTCTGTCTTGAACTGAACCTTATGTTGACTCTCCTTAACAGCCTGAATATTGGGTATGCTCAATAAGAGAAACAAACGGAGTTTATCTCAGGTACTACTGAAATTCTTCGAAAGCTCCAGAATGGACTATTAGCGGTCCTATCGGTATAAGATTGATACACCCCACAAGCATATCATCATTAATATTAAGAAGGCCGTCATTTAGAACCATTGTGCCACCATCCCAAATTATTAAAAATTCTCCAACCGAAGGCACGTACAAGTGTTTGGAAAACTCACAGATCCAGCGTAACGACGAGGTGCAACTGACTATTAGAGGATGCTGAAAATATTGAATTTAGGATTACATAACTTAAGACAGAATTTAAACATGGGGCTGCGATTACTTATACTCGAAGATACCCTGACGAGATTAGTTGCTCAAGAAGATCGAACCTACATACTTTTAAATCTGCAGAAGGGAGATATTGACCTCGACATGATAACAGAACAGAAAAATCAAGCTGCGTGCATGTGAAAAGCTCTACATGGTCAATTCTCAAGGAGTTTGGAGGATCATCGAGAAACAAGAGGTTCTTCATGACTATCCAGGACCGCGTTATGAGAAAACTAAATAATAATACAAATAATTATAATATATAAGATGCGGCAGAGCGAAACCTATAGATATTTGGAACTGAAGCATTCACGGAAGAGTAGTCATCAGGTGCCGAAAAAGGATATAACATCTAAACAGCCTAAGCCTTTTTGGAGGAATCAACAGTTACATCTGCCCGGTACTTTAATATTCGTTTGGCATTGTCTTCTGGAGTAAAATGGATATGCTAGAGTTACAACGCAAATTAAATGCAGTGGGGTGCGCTGAAGTGTGATAGTTCAGAATACAGAAAAGGTTGTTGACACAGGTAGTCGATATAAATCGTACTTTAACATAGACCTTTTAATAAATTCGATTTCTTTGGAGGTAGTCAGAAACGAGCTAGGCACATGGCCTGAAAAATATATATACGTTAAAGAAAACAGATGAGTCTTCAGGAATCCTACATAAACATATACTTTAAATACATTTCGATTTTTTTGTGTGTAGCCGGATGTGGTTTGAACTATGTCAAGGCAGAAGTTGAAAACAGCCGTTGGAGAAAGATGTTAAGAAAGGCGCAAAACCATCACCTTAAAAGGGTTGTAGAAAGAACAGCCCTTCCTCGACAGGATGGAGAAAGAGGACTGACGGACATTGCCCAACTGTGCGATTATCAGATCACTAATTTGCGAAATTAAATTCAAGAGTCAGAACACCATCATGCATTTATATGAGCCGCTGATGAATTGACTGCATTCTTCCATAACAGTGCGAATGTCCTGAGCCTCAACAGTTGATGAAAGAAGAAAAGTTGGAGAGATAGTGAGAAAAGCAGCTTCATGGGAGGATTGTTCCCAAAAACGGAAGGTTTTTATTAACAATTTAAGATTAGGTTGTCCTAACAATAAACTATCTGGAATATATCGTCAAAGATCCCCAAATAGGGAGCGTTAAGTGCAGATATGGATGCAAAACGCTATATAAGGCTAGGCATGATAATGCTGCCAAGATCATTCATCAGGATCTAGCCATCATTCTGGGACATTTCACCCAAGATCGGGTTTCTAAATGCAAATATATAGCTTAAGTAGTTATAGAAAATTGTGACTTTTGAATCTACTGGGATAGTACAATCTTAATTGACCAGACAGTGATGCATAATAAATCTGATATCACCCTTGCAACGTTTGTGGAAACGCTAAATACCCTAAATGTGCTCGAAAAGAACGCTGAGAAGATTTTTAAGTGATAGTTGGGAGTCAGAGTGAAGAGGCAGCGGCAGTTGAATCACGATGAAACAGTGCCAATAATAATTTCATCAACTCGAATTGTACTGAAAAGTCTGCAAAGAAGTATCGATAAGTTAGGGCTGACTAAAAACCTATACAAGCCCATTCAGAAAGCTGTTATGCTTTCGACCGCGAGAATTTTTCAGAAGCCCACGACATCAGAAACATCAGAAGGGTCATCCCAAAGGACTATAACACGAAAAGAGTTCCAGCAGAGCTTAACCCTTCTAATGCTTGATGTATCTAGAATTTCCCCATTTAGAGAGAATGCGATTGCTGAAAGGCATGCAGAGCGAATAAATAAAAATATTAATTATAATTATATAATAATAATAATAATAATAATAACAATTATAATAATAATAATAACAATTATAGTAATAATATAGAAAAGAAAAGCAAATGGAGCTACTTCTAGTGAAAAACAAAAAAACTCCAGTTGGGTGGTCGTATTCAAATGACTCACCCAATTTGTATTTAACTCCATACACAACTTTATTTAACATCTATTGCCCTTTTAGCATACCGAAACATGCATTTAGTGCTTTTAATCGGTACGATCTTCCATAAATTCATAACCAGATGCACAAAAGTTAATGAATTCTCTTTCTAATAGCCGCGTTTACCTACCAAAAACCTTTTTTAATTTCGGGTAATTATTTTTTCTTTCCTTTCTAGGTCGTATACATAATAATGGGAAACCTGTTTTTTTAAAAGCGACAAAAAGATACTTATTCAAATTTGTAGATGCACGGCAGTTATAAATATGTGTCATTTGACTTATGAGCGTGAAAACTGGCGGTCAGACATACAGAGAATTAATTCATCCTTAAATATTTTTTATTTGAATGCTGGTAGCCGCATATTCACAATTGGTCACGTTTTGTATCTCGGAATATCCCATTTATAAGGATGGGGCGTACCTGAGAATTTTGAACGTCACTGCCGAGTAATAAACAGTATGAATAATTGTTGCATAGATATTTTCGAAACAATTGGAACATGAACAATCAGAATAACTTCTCTAATTTTATAATATCACTTTTGCACATGCCTAAAGCACTCAAGTACAAAAAGGAATCCTAGGTGTAGTATATACTATACATGCAGAATTTTACTTCTCGATACATATACTTAGAGTAGTAAGTAAAAGATTTCTTAGCAGAGTTGTTTCTTAAGCAAAGTTTGGACAAACAGTAGTACTTAGTACTGTCCATATTATAGTGTGCAGGGAAAAGTGATTCAATAAAGACATACGGAAGTCTAGTAGTAACATTAAGAATTTACACCTTATGACTATTTTAAGAGAGAGTCATAAGTTAGCCAGAAATCAACATAATTCACTTATAAAAAACTAAAAAGAAATATTACAAAGATAAAATATTTTCATCGAACAATCCAAGTAAAATGGCATGAAAAGTTATAGGGAACTACTCAAGAAGCCCGTCCATGCAGAGGCAAAACATAACCTTAAAAATTATACTTCCGCTTCGTCTTCGGTCGAGTCAACACGCGTTTTGTACCGGCTCCTTTGCCGCCATTGTGGGTCTACACATGGCTATCGTTCAGTGACCGTTGCTTCTCAACAAGGAAGAATCGGGTGTCCTAGCCAGAAGAAATCCCCATTCACACCGGTATCCAGGCCGGAGGGAATCGGATGCTTTCGTAGGATCATTTCTGTCTGTGCCTACAAGGATTTAGCTCACAGCTACCACATTACGGGTTCGACAACATTAAGGGTCAAAAAAGATAGTGCCACCAATCCAACATTCCTTTAAGCTTGTTATATGGCCTGTATACTGCAAGAGGAGGGGGTGAAATTAAACAGTGGATTATGACTGAAGTCAGATGCCCTTAGTTGGGCGGTCCGAAACATCTCAAACCAAGTTTCTGTGTGAATGCAATCCAGCGAAGACCACACATAAAGCAGCAGCAGCATAACTTAAAAAATGGTTCTTTTAGTGTAGAAAACCCAACAGAAATTCCTGAAACATTTAATTACTTTTTTATAAGCGCACCCACAGATATTGATAGAAGCCATTTAGAACAGTAGGTTTTTTGAAATTTATAAAGGCATGTAGTAAAAGCTGTTCTTCAATAACTGATAGTGATCTTTTAATTATTTTTAAACATAAACTAAAAACAAGATGGTCTGCAGGGAACCACGACGTGCCTCTTTCTTTATTAAAGAGGGTTGGGAAATATATGGTTAAACCCTAGGCTTATTTAATAAACTTAAGGTTTCATGCGGGAAATTTCCTCAAAGGGTTGTGCCTATTTTTAAGAAGGGGGATCCTGAGTCAGTCGAAAACTGTGGACCGGTATGGTGTCCTCTTGGTTCTCAAAAATGTTTGAATATTAATTTTTGAGTCAATTATTGGATTTTGTAATCCAAATTTAATATTATTAATGGTAATCAGCATGGCATCCTCTCAGGCAAATCCACTAATAATGGCATAAATGATTTATATGAAAGGATTTTGGAGAGGGTCGATGAGGGAGAGAATTGGTATCTTTTTAGATATTAGGAGGGCATTTGATTGTGTGAATAGTGAGCTTCTGTTGTCTAAGCTGTATAAGTATGGCCTTCGTGGGATACCGATTGACTGGGTTCAGTAGTTCTTAGCTGATAGATCACAATAAGTTGCTATTGACTATCATATTAACCGAACAAATGTAAAGGGTAGATCTGGTGATCAATTTACTGCAACAGGCGTCCCTCAAGGGTCGGTCTTGGGGCCGATCATTTTTTTATTATATTTTAATGAAATAATTTACATTTGGTCTGTACGTAGCGTCGTGTGTGATATCCTACAGATTTCCTGTAATTCTTCAGGAACTTTGCAATGAAACGTTTAAAAAACTGTTTAATTGGTGTAGCTTCAGTTACCTTTATCTCAATACAATGCGTAGTATTTCAAATACCTCAAAGGCGCAAGACAGGCTAGCCACTACTAAACATCAATAAAAATAGAGTCACATTTGGAAGACTGCGGGGTTCCTGGGGACAGCCTTTTGTCATGGAAACCTCAGTGCGAGGACATGCGTCATGTAATAAAATTAACCAAGTTTGTTATCAATTTAGAATGTTAAGGGATGGTTTAAGTCAGGAAAAGCTATTAAACTTGTATTATCTGATACAAAGTAGACTTGCTTATGCAACTGGCTTGGCTTGGTTCAAACAGGGTGGGTGACATATTTATTGCTCAGAAAAAAAAATTATTAGAGCCGGTGTATCGCCATCTTTTTCTTGTAGGGAACTATTTACTAAATACAGAATTTTAGCTATATCGTCATTGTTTAGTTATTATATATGCATTTATATTGTTAAAAACAAATCCAAATAAATAAAAAAAATTGGAACCTTTTTGGGCAAATTGAAGATTCTAAACCAAGTGGGTGAGAGCTGATGAGATGTATGTATCCATGTCCTGGGTTTTTCATGCGCTCAGTTTTCTCGATTCGTATAAAAAACCGCAAGCAAATCAATCTTCGTTTGTTGAAAGTGAGGCAGAAATCCTGACTAACTTCTTTATAAATGTGCTATTTTGATAGATAATACTATTTATGTATGTATAATATAAATCCCGCACTAATTTGGCGTTCAACTGTGAATTTCGTATGGAATTAGTTCACATATTTAGTCCCAAGTGAATTGCTTCTTTTTCTTGTTCGAAAAAAGTGTAAAATGTAGGCAGTGGCACACACACTAAAAAGTGAACCTATGGCACTCGACGGGAGACGTGTGTGCGAAGATGTTGATTGACACAGTTCTCGGATGATGTCCTGGGAGTGAGTTTCACAGTGTTGCAGTGCGCCAGACAAACGGGTCCTTGTAAGGCGATGTTCTAGGTATTTGCAGTTGTACGACAAACGGGTGCGCTCTTACCATCTATCGTGACTGTCTGTCAGGTGTTGCTGGGGGAGATGAGACGGGCCAAATCCTCAGAATATCTGTAAAAGAGGGAGATCACGGCACATGGAACTATCCAGTCCCCGGGTCGCCGACGAGATTCACAGCTCGCTTCTGACTGGAATCCAGCAGCTTTAGGTTGTGCTTAGGTGCGGCACCCCAGATGTGTGAGCAATCTTCTAAGCACGGTCTTATTTGCGCTTTGTAGAGCAAGAGCAGCTGCTGCGGGGTATTTTGTTGTGAAATTATGGCATAATGGTCATTATGCCATAATAATGTCAGAGCTCGCCGTTTTAGCTTTCCTGGTAAACATGTCTGCTTGGGTTTTTGCTGCAACTGGACCAAAGTTCGAACGTTCTCCAGATCTTGACTAATTGTTGTAACCTGTCCTGCCTGCGGTGATAAGTCTCAGTCGCTGTTAAAGGTTTTTCTGATCTAAAGTTGCCGACAAGGGTTCTGTCATCTGCAAAACTGTAAACAGGATTCTTGATTTCGGTCAGCAGTTCAATCATATAGATGACGAACAGAGTTGGTGAAAGTATTGCGCTCTGAGGCACACCCGCATTAATGGTGGATGTGTCTGAGATGTGTTCATCAACTGCAACGTGCAGAGATCGTTTCTTAAGGAAACTGGCAAGCAAGCTGCAGAGAGACGCTGGAAGTCCGAAGGACGCTAGTTTGTTGAGTCATGCCAAACTCTGGCAAATGCCTTCAAAGTATCTAACGCATTCGCTTGACATTCTCCGTAGTTCTCAATTTCCCTACTCCATATATGAGTGGCTTAGGCCAATATATCTCCTGTCGATCTCTCTTTACGAAATCCGTATTCGTTATCGCTAATTATTCTATTAGTCTCGAGGTATTTGAGTAGTTGTTGATTGACATAACTTTGGAGATTTCTGGAAGCAAGGCAATTGGACGATAATTTCAGGGCGTGTTTTCTTGCCTTCCTTGAAACAGGTTGTACTCGAGCGACATTCCAAGAAGATGGGTAAGTCCTTTTTCGATAAGACAGAGAAAACTGGGTGATGGCGCAATTCTTAACACGATGGCAGGTATTCCTTCCTGATGCCTTTCGCGTATCTAGTTCTTTGAGGATTTTACGAATGTCACAGTGATGAAACTTAACTTCTGCCATGGTAGTGTTGATGGTGGATATGGTAGGGAGCCTTCAATGATGAATGTCAACAGGCTAATATGGTTGATGTTTTTCCTGATGCTAGACGAATGGACTTTTGGAAAACGCCAAATCGAGTAGCCAGAATTATAAAAGCATTTTAAACTATACAGCACGCAGCTGATAATTGATAATTTAATACATCCTGTTCTTTGGCTTCTCCATCTTTTTCGGAAAACGGTATCATTAAATCCGGGTGCAAAACAAATGCTTCGTCGCTTATATGCATTTCCTAAAGCTATCAAGACAATGCTCTACTTTCAGTGGGTTGAAGCTGACTTTTCTGGCTTTCTGATAGCAATATGCCCTCTACCAGATGCACCAACATAGCACTGTTTTCCAAATTGAATCGTAATAATTTTCCACTCCTGGGAATTTATTGGTACCTGTAAAAACTGTATTTGGTTTAGACTGAGCCATCGGCATCCAGTCAGTCATCAGTCAATTAACCATCTACCTCTTACCCTCAGAACATTCAGTTAACCGCGAAAAGGAAAGAAAATGTAAGCTAGATAATCTTGCAAAGGGGCTTAATGAATTTTTAGCTTGCGGTTACCTAACGAAAAAAGAACGGCTTGGGAATCTGTGTTTGAACATTAGCTTTAAACCAGAAATAAGAGGTCGTTAATGATGCCCCTTTGAAGGGTGAGATGGAAAGACTACATAAATATTCTATAAAAATCAAGAAAACACCTCCACACACAGTGGCGTGCCCATGAGGGGGTTTTGGAGGTTCAACCCTCAGGCTCAGAAATTTTCAAACAAAAAAGTGAAGAGAAAAATGGAAAACAAAAGAAAAAATCGAAAAATGATATACACTTATTCTTGAATTTCAGGTAACACTACAAATACTTGCTAAAATCTTTTCCATTGGCTTGCCACTAAGCAAAACTTTATAAACAATAAATACTGACTGGGGTAGCGCTGTTGCCCTTGCAGAGAGTGTCGGAAATACTTTACGTAACATTCGAGGAAATGCTGAAAATGGAGTTAAGCTTCCACCTATAAGTTGGACGTATGATTGAGAAAGTCGGAGTTTTCATTAAAAGACTCGTTGGAGTGCCCATCATGATGCTGTAAAGGCAATAGAGAGTAACTATCCGGCGCCAGCGGTGGTCGGCGCCATTCAGTTATTAACAGATCTAAAAGAAATTCAGATACAAGACAATCTGCCCATATCTTAATGCAAGCAATTTACGACTTTTCTTTTTTGTGTTACTTATTATTTTTGAAGCATAATTTTAGAAGAAGTCAATCAAACACAAAAGTACTTGCAAACTGCTGGTATGACATTCGACGAATGTGTTATAAAGATTAAAGCCCTTAAAGCTTTTTTACAGGAAATAGAAATGAACATGTAGAAAAGTCAGTTATATATGCCAAAGAAACGTGTGCAAATATGGATATTTATGTTTCAAAAAGAATAAGAATGAAAAAAATATGCCAGGGGAAGAAATGCAAGATGAGGGTTTAACAACTGACCAAGAACTTAAACGTAGTATGTTGGAGTGCTTGGATCGCTTTTATGCCGAAATTGATAAGAGATTTGAAGCAATGGAAACAATACTCCACACTTTCAGTATCATCCAGCCTGATAGTTTGTGGAACAAATCAGAAGCTGAGCTTTGTGCTCTCGCGCCAGCACTCGTAGAAATATATGATGAATTCAAAGATTCGGAAGAAAATATCGTTAAAGAGATTTTAGGTTAATACGGCATTTAAGAGCGACGAAAATTAGCCAAGAAGTTTACATACAACCAGTGGTCACGTAGAGACTATTCAAAGTTTATTGTTAAATACGTGTTTCAAATGCCACCTGCGGGCGGTCATTTTCGAAGTTAAACCTCATAAAAATTATTTACACCCGACAATGGGACAAGATAGGTTGACTAACTTGTTTTTGCTGTCAATTGAGTACGAAGAAGCCAAAAAATTGATTTTGATAAGGGCATTGGACAATTTTCAATGACTAAATCTAGGAAAAAGACTTTTTAGAGATTATGTAATAATTTGTTTCTTCTGTTGTTTTAAGGCTCATTTTTTGTATATCTTGTTGCTAGTGTTAAATAAACTTATTACTAAAATATCCCTACTTTGTGTATTTTTTACCATTTCACATCCTTAGACGCATGCTACAACTTAGAGCCCACGTAACAAATGTGTGTCCCCAAAGTTTTCCGCATACGACTAACCGGAGTCCTGCGGCGAGCTTTTCGATGGGGGCGCCAATCTCTTTTCCGCCTCGGGCGCCAAGAGAGGTCTTGCTACGCCACTGCGCTTAACCCTTCCAGATAAAATTTCTGGGCACGCCACTGTCGAACACATCACTATACACCCATCCCTCTTAACATTTTTGCCGTTTTTGAGTCTTTTAGAAGAAATATAGTAGTCATTACATACTTACAGATAATACTTTAATGTATTCGCTAATAAAGAATGTCTTATGTAGAAGAATAGGTTCACTCATTATGGTGTAATTTTCATATCTCTTTACTCATTCGCAAAACAACACTTGAACTTCTTTTCATGACTGGCAAAAATGAACTGACAATCTAAGCGCCACGAAAATATTAATCCTTTCGATTTTAAATATTTAATATAATATATAACTACATAGATCTAGATAATCCCCAATGTATCAATATTGGTATAATAGAATTCTATCTATATGTGCTTGATGAAGTGTTCTATATAAGACTATTTATTGACAATTTATTATACTGCAGAAGGTCTCCAGTAACAAGACATATAATAATATAATTGCGGCGTCAAAAAATAAATATTTATTAACACGCTTACGTCTCATCAGACCACTCAGACCAGGTAAAATATCGCTCCTCTTGTTAAACTCGACAGGTGCATCCGCTACTGGACTTGGCATTTTGATTTATTATTAACTGCAATTATTATAAACGTATCAAAATTTTTCTGTTTAAGGGAATCTGATTTGCATGTTTAAATGCTTCTATATGCTTCCCATTATATAATATATCATAAGAGTTAGGTTGACGTACATGAATATTTTGGCCTCATCCGTCAAAGTCAAATCATTTATTGGTCAATCAAGTACAAGAATCTGTACGTGTCTTATGTCAAAACATATATGTAATTATATCCCATTAAAGGGTAGCTTGAAATATAAGAAAATATCACACTGAATATGCACAAAAACAATAATAAATAAATAAGGTGTATTAAATATTACGGTTCTTTATTAACCATCTCAGGTGAAAACATATTTATTTATATCATGAAAGCAGTACTCGATATAAAAGGCTTTGTCCATTTTTCTACATTAAATATATTATCAGGAAGCACATTAAGAAAGTTGCAACCTTAGTAGTTTTAAGTCTATTTAATCAAAAAACATAATTTTTCCTCGTATGCATTGAAGATTCTAAGCCAATTGAAATTGAAGATTCTAAACCAATTGAGGGTAAAAGTGTGTTTATTTTGATAAATGATTAAGAGTGAGATTTTTTAATTTTTGAAAGTTAATCTGTAACTGATGATATCTAAGGATTGTCCCCGAATGACATTTTGTCATTAGAGTAGTTTGTCAATTGAACAATTGAAATTTAACTCATACTAAGCCTCCATCAATCAAAATCAATATGATCAGAATAAGTCAAGTATCAAACCAGATACTTAACATTACTTCTAATCAGGGCCAGATCACTATCCAGGTGAAAAATGGAAAATTATTAAGGGTCAGTTTTTAAAATCAGGTTTTTTGTTTTAGTAAATAGATAGTAGGTATAAAAGTTTGATGGTCGTAATCATTATTCATCATGTGCAGTTGGTTTAACTTAATATGGTGTTTAGCTATTTGATCAGCCTGACGAGAGTATCTCCCACTGTCTGTAAATTGGAAGTTTCGTGAATGCGACAGAAAACATGGAGCGTAAACGGGCGCAATGGAGACAATTCTAGAAGGCGTTCTGTCACATACAAGGTGATTCAAGGTCGATGGTAGGTTAGACGTTTCTGGAGAACCACTCAACGGATCATTCTGAAAATTTGGTCGTTTATATCAACGGATATGCTCTACCTTGCTAAAATATTTTCGACAGTGCAGTGTTGCCACTTCTACTAAAAAGTAGTAGCAACTGTCAAATTTTAAATGGAACACCCTATATATTATTGCATATTTGGATTTTGCGGACAATTCTAGACATATTTCATAAATAATGTCCTATATTTAGCTGTTACTGTTTTTGAAATATTGACAGTTGAAAATCGACCATTTACCAAGTTTGACAGCCTGTAAACTCTAAACGGCTAAAGATAGAGGAAAATGGTTTCCTATCTTGGTTTTTCATAAGCTATCGTTTGACACTAATTTTAGATTTAACCAAAGGTTAAATTTAACCGGAATTTCTTAACCTCTGATTAAATAAAAATTAGTGTCAAACGATAGCTTATGAAAAACCAAGATAGGAAAGTGCAAACCATTTTGCTTTATCTTTAGCCGATTTGATTTTACAGGCTGTCAAACTTGGTAAATGGTCGATTTTCAACTGTCAATATTTCACGAACAGTAACAGATAGGTATAGGACATATATGGACAGGTTTCAAAAATTGGAACTAAGCAGTATTAATGATTTAGAACTTAAGATTAGGACTTGATAATCTTATAATTTGGATGAAACTTATTTTAGAGAATCTCATCTTTATTTTAGGTGCGATACCATAATCTTAACTAGGTTTGGGGCCTAATTAGCTTTCTTTTGTGCATGTTATATCGGAGAAAATATTTGATATTTAAATAAATAGCTTATTTAGGATCTTTGGTGTTTATTTTAGTATGCTGAAGTCAAGGTCAAGATGAATTCTCGATATTCTTATATATAATATTTTTCTAAATTTTACTACCCTAATTTCATTCATCATTGATATATTCATAATAGAAAATTTAGTGGTGCCTTGGCTCAACTGTCAACTCTACGACCCACAGGTATAAATATTAACACCCCTGAGTGAACCAGGCATAAGCAATTAACTAATCGCGTTACACAGTTCCAGCGATTTCTCCCGCATCTACTTTAACTTTAAGTGAAACTGGTTGCTTGCAAAATGACATTGTATTATGGCTTAGGTTTATGACCCAAAATAACAAAATAAGAAGAAATTGCCAAATTTCTCCAAACACATTTCACGACCGCTGAAATCATAAAACGTACATGACCCTGGTTTTTCCTAGCAATGGACACGTTTAATAAGGTTATTATTTATGCAAACTTTTTACCGAAGTTACTCATGGTGGTTATTGTGATTGGAAAAATGCTGCTGGACGTCCGCTTGAAGGCAAAATTTCTAAAAACTGTAATGATGAATGGGAGAACTGACACGACAAGCAAACGACCCAGCGAAATACTGGCGAGATTTTTTCAGGAGATTAATAAGCGTGATAGTTCTTATCAGTGAAAGAGAGGTCTAGCATTTAGAGGTGAAATGATATTGGGATCACCGCGAAATGATAACTCCCTGGGACAATGGCAGAGTATAACGAAGCTTTGAATCACATAAAGCCTGGAAACCGTGGGAGTAGTCACACAATCTTTCTATCGTCGGCGATTTACGAGGAAGTTGTTCAATTAATTGGCAAGCCACTTTTCGCACATGTTCCCCGTTGAAAAATTTGTAACATTGTAACATTTATGCATAACCAGGACTACAGAGGTAAAGGCATAAGCGAGTTTTTGAAGGAGAATGAAATAGACATTAAGAACTGCCGTATAGTAAATCTTATGATAACCCTTCTTCAAGGAGCAGAAAGTGCAAAAGCCGTCAAGAGTTGGTACTGGCATATAATAAATTAGAAGTATGGGTCCGTTACCCTGAGCATTCATTCAATTTTGTAGTACCGGCTGGGATAAAAAAAAGGGAAAGATGTATATTAAAGGTTATTTTGCTAATATCAAGATTCCATTAAGAATATACCTGTCACTTATAGTATCAAACGGTAATGGAGGAAATTGAAGTTAATCCTCCTACTTAGAAAACAGGCTCAACGATTTAGCATTGAAATTAACATTTGAAGACAACAAAGTTAAGAAGATATTATAAGTAGATTCATTAATACTAAGCGTAACCGTAAATTAATTAGCCATTAAGTCATTAGGATTATGTCACTATCGTTCCAATCAGATTGTTTTGTGCCTCAGGGTGCAATATTTTCACCAACTCTGTTCCTCATCTATGTTAATGACCAGCTGAGCGAAACGAATAATCCTGTTTACAGTTTTGCAGATGACAGTACCCTTGTCTCCCAATTTAGATCCGAAAAAACTTTACCAGAGACTGAGACTTATCACCGCAGACAAGAGCAGATTACAGAAATTAATCAAGACCTGGAGAAAGTTCAAAGTTGGGGCGACAGAAATTTGGTCCAGTTCAATGCAGCAAAGATCCAAGCAGCCACGTTTACCAAGAGGTCCAATACGGCGAGCCCTGACATCATTATTGCAGGATCGACCATTCCTTCATCCTCGTCAATCGGACTACTGGTTGTCCTGACATGCCCACGTTGCTAACATCACAAAAATCAGCTTCCCAGAATCTTGGTGCACTATTTCGCAACAAAAAACTGTATACACCGTAGCAGTTGCTCTTGCTCTACAAAGCGTAAATGAGACCGTGCTTAGAATATTGCTCACGCATCTGGGGTGCCGCACCAAAGCACACCCTAAAGCTGCTTGATTCCATTCAGAAGAGAGCTGTGCCCCTCGTCGGCTACCCGGAGTTGACCCGCAATCTGGATAGTCGCAGACATGTGGCCGAGATGTCCCTCTTTTACCGATACTTTCACGGTAGATGTTCCCAGGATTTGGCCCCCCTAATCCCGCCCCTGACAACGCCTGTCAGACAGTCACGATAGACGGCAAGAGCGCACCAGTTCGTCGTACAACTGGAAACACCTAGAATATCGCTTTACAGGAACTTCTTTGTCTGGCGTACTGCATCATTGTGGAGCTCACTCCCAGGACATCTCTTTCCGCCTAATTACAACCTACAACTATTGAAGAACCGTGTCAATCAACATCTTCGCATGCACACCGCTCGTCGAGCGCCGTAGGATCTCCTTTTAGTTTGTGTGCTATTTCCATAAAAAAAAACATTCTGTATTTAAAACCATTAAGATTATAATACCTTAGTTATGTTCAGTTCTTTTCATTTGTATCAGCTCATGAATTCATCAAATTTTAAATGCTGTAAGGTATGTGGTACGTAAACTTTCTATAATGTGATAATAAACTTTAAAGTTTATTTCTAAGTTTTGAATTAGATAACTGATGAGAATGGGGTTTGTGTAAGTTAATCTAAAAATATATTTTCCCCTCTAAGGGCCCATAGATCCTAAGCACGACGTTGCTTCTAATAGTAAGATTAATGTTCTCGACTCTAGACTGGCTGTCTTGGCCTTGTCAATAGACATTATGTGTTTCAATTCATACCGTTTTTCATAATTTTTCATGAGCGTGTTTTGGCTGCACCAGTTATCAAAGCCATTCAGAACATTGGCAACGATTTCTGAAGTGCAAAAACAGTTTCGTTTGCGGTTTTATGTTGTTATATCAACCTTCTGCGACCACACCTTACAATAAAATGTGCTGGAATTGTGTTTATTAGCAAAAATTGTACATCAAGCCTTCATTTTTATTTTGAATTTATTTTGCTGAAAAGTATTGTCACGATTAGCTATCTGTGATACCACGCCTTGGAGGGAGGGTAGGTTATATACCTCAGATTATGCATCGATCTACATCAGGTAACAAGAGATAATAAAGAAGGCACTTCGGTAAAATAATAACAACCTCTATTGGCCAAATAATTAATGACTTAACATTATACCCGATTATTAAAACATGCATGTTCTTTATTATAATAAAGTTCTTTAAGAGCGGCGGCGTTTAATTTTTGATTGTGTTTAGTTATTTCGTGAGATAATTATCTCCTTCGAGAATCTCAGAATATTTCGACGGTTGAGCTTTTG
Organism: Pissodes strobi; assembly: GCA_016904865.1. Taxonomy (NCBI): domain Eukaryota; kingdom Metazoa; phylum Arthropoda; class Insecta; order Coleoptera; family Curculionidae; genus Pissodes; species Pissodes strobi. The sequence continues at coordinate 12,550 of MU185636.1, read as the reverse complement.
TAGATCCCACCCCACGGTGCCACAAGGGCATTTCCGAGATGCCTCAACCTTTGGCGAGTCAGTGCCTGACATTCGCAGAGTAAGTGCTCTGACGTTTCAGCCATAGTTTGGCAGAATCTGCATTGTTTGTCAGTGTTTTTCCCCATTTTTTGAGGTGGTACCTCCAGGGGTCATGTCCAGTGAGAAGGTCTACGACCAGTTTTACCTAATTTTTTTGTAGCCTAACAAGCTTTTTGTGTAGTTAGGCGAGTGAGAGGTGAGTCTCTTGGCCTATCTACCCAGGTGCATTGGCCCAAGGTGTCTCTTTCCGCCCTTTTCCCAATTTCTGTGCCAGTGATGCCAAAGAATGGTTCAGACCCACAAAAGGGAGTGTGTACACAATTCCGTGCGAGTTGGTCAGCGGTTTCGTTGTCTTCCACACTCTCGTGCCCTGGTACCCACATTAATGTGAGTCTGTTTCTGTTTGTCAGTTGATCTGCAGCCATCCGACAATCCCCCACTAGCCGCAAGTTGATTCTGCTAGATGCTAGCGCTTTTAATGTTGCTTGACTATCTGATAGGATATAGATCTTTCCCCCTCTTAGGCTTTTTTGGCACTCTCAGAGATGGCTATATTGATAGCATTTAGTTCTGCTTGAAAGAATGTGGGAGTGTTCTTACAGGTGCAGAGATTCGACACCTAGGTCCGTAAACTTCGAATCCCACTCCTTCTTTCATCTTTGATCCATCTCTGTACCAGACAAGTGATCCCCTCTCTAGTTGTTTTAGTATTTCCCCTGTAGTATCGCGGTCGTCAATTACCACATCAAAGGAGCGACCAAAATGGAGTTTTGTTTCCATTGTACCGGTTGGTTTGGTCATCGCCTCTATCTAGCTGTCCTCCAAAATTTTAAGGTGACCACTGGTCCAGGCCTCTTTTTCTATGCATATGTGCAGCGAGGGAGGTCAAGTAGGGATTCCAGAGTGGGGCACGTTTTCATAGCCCCTGTTATATCCAGACAGGCGAGCCTCTGTACTATTGTTAGCTATCGCTGTGTTGTTATTTCCTTCGTTTTTACCCACCACACCAAGCAGGCGTAGGTTATAATAGGCTTAACAATAGTGTTATAAGACCACCAGATGATGGAAGGTTTTAGCCCTCATGTTTTACCAAAGAGGCGTCGACAGGCCCAAAGCTGCCGTTTCTTTTTTGATAGTTCTTTCCAGATGTGGGTTCCATGTTAGTTTCTGGTCAACTTAACCTCTTTTGAAAGTTCTACCGTTGTTCCTCCCAAAGTGGGTGCTTTAAGGTTCAGTGTCCTTCTTTTTGTGAATGGGATCACTACGGTTTTACTTGGGTTGACATTTAGTCTTTCCTGTGTACCCGATGTGCTGACAAAGTTGCGTTAAGGTTCTTAGTTTATCTTAATTTCACTCAGCGCTTTAAGGCAGTATAACTATTTAACGTTAAAAATCGCTTTGCTTAGAATTTGACAAGTCCATTGTAGATTCGACTTTAGTACTTTATAGGCGGGTATTCCCCAAGAAGTACGTTTCTGTGAACTGCACTTGCCGAGTTGGGTCTGAATATTAGGACATGGTTAGAACCCCTACCACGTCCCTGTGGACTGCAGTAGGTGACAGGGGAGCAGGTGTAACTTTAAGGTTATTAATTGCCGGTGCTATTCGCTCGCGTTGTTTTTAAATTAACTTGAATGTTTATATAGTGTCTTCCAAGTTTAAGTTCAAACTTAGGATAGACCGATAATTAATTAATAGTTTAAATGTTTGTTAATAGTTCACAGTATTTTATAGGCAATTTTTAGGAGTTAGTTTGTTTCATTTAATGAAATATTTCCATTGTTTCCCCAAAGAGCTTCAAAAGTACTTTTATGGCACCAGAACTACAGTACCTACGTTATTTCCACACTTTTGAACAATATTCTCGACTCTTGTTTTGTTTGCTTGAAATAGGAGCGCTAAGAGAATTCACAGGGAACATTTCAGACACTGTACGACGACTGTTGCGCATGTAGTACTTTTTCCTTTGAAAATTAAAGCTATATTAAAAAATTATCAAAAATAATGAAAATACTAGATATTAGTTTATTTGAATTTTATCCTGATTTTACCTCGAAGCTGTAATACGGGCTGCAAAATTAGAAATACAGAAAGGTTCTCATCACCGGGTTATTAGAGCATTGCATTATACTCATCTGCTTATATAACTAAGTCCTTTTATACCAAGGTGTATTTAAGCCTGATAATGAGCGAATATGTAGCTGATACCGATACAATTGGAGAAATTATACTGTTAAATTCTACTAATCATTTAAATAAATAACTATTAGCTCGGATTACATTCAGACTCACACCGCATTATCTAATTACTTAATTGCATTAACGCTTATTTTAAAATGCCTTAGAGTTTAATATCCCTGATTAATTTTCTAATACATTATTTATAAGAAATCGCGCGATTACTCTGTTAAAAACTTTAAAAACAAATTAATTATTTGCCGTCTGAATTATTGCTGCCACTATAGATACACAGACGTGGCCATTTGAAAATGCGCTGCGATCGTCATGGAATTAATTATATTTCTTGCTGATACACTATTAAAAAGGTCTTAGGCAGGAGATCCTTTTTCTTTCTCCTACAGTTATGAAGCTAAAGCCTAATAATGGCTTAAGATTTTTACTTTTTGTAGTTTTTGAGCTTTCCGAGCTTGACAAGTCGAAATGTCGTTTGTGTCTGTCCTTTAAGATGTTAGTGGACTAGCACCTACTAGTTTGAGGCTTTAGTATACAAAATATAAATAATGAAGTACATAGAGAGTTTCCTAATTAGCAGATGTGGGGTTATCTGCGAGGTTAAACCTCATTATTTATATATTGGGGAGAAGTAAAGCTCAGATGATCGTGAATTATCTCGGGTTTTAATAAAAATATATCGCTTGAGAACGGGCATTCAAACAGGTTACCCATGAACTTTTAGGAAAAGAGAAAACAAGTTTGGTCTAGCTTTTCCAAGTGATTTCACCAACACTACCATCCGGTAGTTCAACGCTTCACTGGTGATTGGAAGTAGCCAACCGGTATCGCCGGTACAGCTCCAAAATATTCTGTGGTTATTTCTCATTTTCTTGTTGGATGTCAAAGATATCTTTTGGCGATTAACGGAAGAGGGTTGTCAATATGGTAACTGATGGGAGTGATCTTTCCTTTTGGACCGATGAACGTGTAGTAGATAATATCGTTGTAGTTTTGAGTAAGATAATATCGTTGTAGTTTTGACCCTCAGGTCCAGTATTCTAAATAAAAATTTATCATGAGATCGCACTGATGTTGGCCCACATGGCGTGACGTGCAGCTTCACATGAGACAGTAAAGCACTAATTGAGGCCAGCGGCCGGATAAGAAGAAGTGTGAGTGAGGAGTGAGGGAATATTCATCAACCACTGCCGGTGAATTCTACCTTCCGTAATACCTTCATATTATGAAAGTGACATACAAATAGGCCATATAATTACTTATCTTATCTTTATCGAAACTATCGTTAAATGTATTTGCATCATTTATTATCTTTTAGCGTATCATTACCATCGTTTTACAGTTATTTGATTAATTAATACCGAATGTCTTTATTACCGTATACGATATTATTTTGGTTAGCAAATATCTTGCTAATATCATTGTAATTATCTGATTTACTTTTTTTGTATTACGTGCATTTCTCAAATGCTACGTGCTTAGTGTAAATTACTGTAAGCCATATGACACTAGACCCTCTTAAATAACTATAACTTTAGGCTTTTGTCCATAAGAAGGTGACCGAATTGAGCCCACTTGAATCACCATTTTTGGGACCCGAATAATTTTGCGGAACTTGTACTAGTACCATGCTGGAAGAATTCAAGAACGAAATTACTACAAGATCCCAACATTGGATGGGACTAGAAGGAATGAGACAGGCAAAGATACTTGTGGGGAATTCAGTTACAGTCCTCGGACCTGGTCACTGAACACTCCAATAATTTTGGTATAGAGCTAAGACTGTAGTTGGTGAATTGAGATCACATAACCCTCCTTCCAGAAGCTGGGAAATATTCCTTCATTCAACGAAATGTTAAATATTGTAGACAGAGGACGAGCCAACACGAAACTGCAATTTCTTGGAAAGCATGGAGGAATGCAATCCGGTCTCGGACCCCTATTGCCACTTAATCCATTTATCTCACATGCGTGGTTAGATACTAAGATGTGGCAGTCATGAATATGTCGAGGTGAAAGGTTGGATTTGGAATAAATAGAACCAAAAAATCAGCACAACAAGTTAGCCAATTCAGGTCTTCTCTGAACTCCATTCAGATACTTAGAATAAATTGCAGTTATCAAAGGTGAAACCCTTAGATTATTGGATTAGAACTATCTAGCTTAGTCGTCACCACTGTAAGAAATAACGTATCATGATGATCACCAAAACTCGTATAATATTTGACAATGTTTAATACAAAGCTTTTCAGGGTAGGTAACTTTCGAAAACAAAATTTGAGTTGTTAATCTTAGTTGTGTTTAAGTTAACTTATCTCTATTACATTGCTTTAAATCATATCTATAATGTCGAGTTTTCATAAGCTCCCTAAAACCAATGACACAGCAAAGTGTCGTCCCACTGAACATTTGAATTATTGTTAGACATAAATTTAAGCCATACCGAGCAACCAGGTACTTCCGAAGATGCCATAAATCGCAAGGGGAAACATTTTCATATATTTGTATATATTATGAATTCCTCATTTAATTGAAATACCTTTAAAATGCCTTATCGCATTTGAAAGAACGAACGCCATAAATATACTTTCTCTGCTATTTTTGTGTTGAAATTGAGAGACATTAATGTTAAGTGGTTACAATTTATATTAATTGATTAGAAATATTTAATTTTACACAGTTTTAATGGAAAACATTGCCATGGTGCAAATTAGAATTTAAATTATTATTTTGAAAATCTTCCATTATCCGAAATCACCATGTGCCGTCTCTAGATGAAAATAATTATTAAATAATCTTCCTGGGGAACTTTCAAAAATAGGTCAAATTTAGTCTTGGAGACTTTTAGAATTTAGAAACAGGCCAAAGCTTTCACTATGCTGGTCTGTGCGATGTTTATGATATTCCAAGTCAGAAAGATTTTTTTGCTAATACAACCCACTTGATGATTCAGTAATCGAAGAGGAGCAACGATAGTATGCCGAGGCAATGCATAGCCCTTTGTTAAAAGTACTGCCTCTGAAGTTGCTTGTTCCACTTCGACTTCTGCTCTTTGATGTCAATAGTGCCCTGTGTTGATTCTTGTTGCTCTTAGAATTTCGATCATATTTCCATTTTCTTTAGCATGATCGAAGGCTTTATCATAGTCAATAGAACTGACATAAGATGAATTTATATTCATGACTCTGGCCTGAACAGACCAAAGCTTTCACTATGCTGGTCTGTGAGCTATTTATTTCATTGCAAGTCAGGAAGATTTCTCGATAATACATTATTGTTATCAGCATATGGAATATTTTCGATTATTATCCCGTATACTTACACTTGATTTAGCGATCAAATAGAAGTAGCCACAGGATGCAACCTTGGCGTACTTCTTGGCTAGCCCTACCACTGATGTTGCTTCTTCCGTTTCGACTTCTGCTCCTTGATACTGAGCAGTTTTATTTCCTACCCTGGAAAAAGTATCCTGCACACGCTTGACTGCTTCTCTCTCTCGCTTGGCCTTACCCGAATGAGCGTCACATAGCCGAGCGCGATGCGCGACGGCTTAGTCTCATTCACTACTCAGAAAAAAAGTGTGCTGAACGCGACAAAAGAAGTTTTCACCTTAAAATATACTTTCGGAGTGTGAATATCGTTTTGAAATCCGAATTTCCTGTCGCCAATTATTTATATTTTCTCTAAATTTTGGAGTGAATAATTTTCAAAAGGTCTTTAAGTACGAGGAACGTCGTCAGACTTATCATGGAATACCGCCCTCCGGGGCACGTAGCACCATTTTTGATGGTGCAATTATGCCGCTTTCTTATTGTAATGCGGAGGTGTTTGAACGTAAGCTCCAGCATCCTATAGAATCACGAACAGATTGAACCTCAGTAGAGAATTGGTCGCCAGGACCATTAGCCCGCCTTTGGAGCAAATGGTATACGAACGTGTAGATTATATTAGATACAGAAGGGGACTGCTGATAGAGATGGTGCCGAAATACAGGCTGAGCCTAGACTAAGTAGAAGGCTTTCTGACGAACATATTAGGAGAACTCTATACAGCTATGGCAGAGAGATTAAGATGAGGCCACCACTGGTAGATGGATCTTTCAGATTTTTCTGAGTATACAGGGAAGGGGTGCAATGAGACTTAAATCACCCCGAAAAGTAATACAAAATTTAACTGGGAAGGGTCAATTTGTGGGTTACTACTGCAAGCTCGGGAGATTGGATGCTGCCGGGTGTCTCGCGTCTCAGGAGGAGGGAGATAATCCAGAACATAGGCAGACGGAGAGACGCAGACAAGAGAGACCATCTGAGGACGATTCTTGGGAAAACTTGCTAATAGGAGCGGAAGAACTTATGAGAAGACTAAGGGACAGACAGTCGGGTGCTCCCGTCTAGCTGATTGTTTTTGCAAGATGATTTAAATTTTTATTCACGCTCTTATGCATTATTTGCATATATTTTGTATGAATAAAGAAACAACACTAGGGAAGCATTTTCTCTTTAAAGACAAATTGGAGGGTTTCACCTGCCGGGCTACGGCCCGGCCCTTCCAAGAAGGGAATTACCCTCTTACCGCCTGGCCATTTTGATCAGGCGGGTCCTTGCGAACACGGAACCTGGGGTGGTTCGGAAGACGACGTATTTAAATAAAGGAAAATATAAAGTTGAAGAAGGACATGATATTAATTTTGGCGAGCGCACTGGCGGGCTTCCTTAAGGCTCGTCAGTGGGAGCGGCGATGGGTCCCTTCCTCCTTCTTCTTCTTATCATAGGATAATCATCACAATGTAAATATTTGACATACAGTATTGCAGGCAGTTTAAAAATGACAGACGATCCTATGCGAATACTCAAATGTTGTAGAAAAGACAGTTACAGTAGCCATTTGTATAAACTATGGTGAATTTTGATACCTTGTTGTGCTGAAAAGGGACAAGTTTCCATTGTAAAATGTAATTTACTTCGATATTCACGGGTAAACACATATTCATTCTCAAATAGCTATCACTTACTAACCCAAATTTGTTTTCCGAAACAAAAAAAGCAAAGAAAGTCATAATTCAAGACAAGAAGACATAGGATTGCATTTTTGGAAGATAAAATGAACCCTTAAAGGCGTCAGAAAGATGATCTAGGAAAGGTGCGAAAAGACTATAACAAACAACAGAACAGTTCACACACACTAGAACAAATTCATATAGAAACTAAGATAAAGCTAAATAAAGCACTTGAAAACAAACAGCTCGATATCATTAAAACGAGTCTCATCCTGAAATCCCATACATCCTACAAGAATGAAATTTAAATAAGATGCAGCAGCAAATAATGAACAAGCATTCAGTGAACTAACAGGAAAAACCTGTGATATAGAAAAAAATAATTGGCACAGCAGATGTCTCAACGCAAGATGTCACTTATTTTTTTAATGTCCCCAAATCAAGTTCTGGCTTTACTTGTATCAGGTTTGGAGACATGCAACAGCTTCAAAGATCAAGGAACAAATACTGAAGACATCGGGCTTTAGCGATACCATCTACTACACATTCGTTTATATATAATATATCGTATAAAATCGATGTTTTTAGATCTTTCTCGACATATTCGAAGCAGAGAAGCATTTAGAGAGAACTGCTGTCTCAATTTGTTCGATCTTCGCGACTTTTTCGGCGCTAGAACGACCCAAATTGACTTCTTATCGTATTTATTTTAGTGATGTTTAAAACTGGGTTCGGCGATTAATGACATCAGATGTCACTTAAAGAATCTTGCAATTCGCTATGTGCGTTACACGACGCGACATCTGGTGGTACAAAATGTGGCGAATTTCTTAGATACGCAACACGTCAAGTACATCGGAAACGATTGAAAATTCAAGAAAAATTGTTGATTTTAGTGCAATATAATAGGGTAAAGTACGGATAGATGCCGCAGGGGGAGAGATGCCGCAGATCACGTGACGCGGAAACTATGTGCACTTGACAACAACGGTCGACAGGATCAAAGAGCTATTTTGCCAGTATTGTTTTGCTCGTGGTTGGTGTTTTGATTGAGCACGTGTTTAAACGGTAATTGTGAGAATAAAGTTGGTAAGATATACTTTTATTGCCTAAAATTTATTTGTATGTTGTTAATAGTATTGGGGAAGTATGTTAAAAATAAAAAAATGGGATCATTTTACTTTTATAGTATTATATAGGGCATATTTAAGATTTTATTTTATATTCTCGGCTACAGATTCATTAGGCGCAGGAGTGGGACGAGGAGGCATCTATCCGTACCAAAAAGGAGATATGCCGCACTTTTTGGTACGGAAAGATGCCACATTATTTTTAATAATAATATAGCATAATTTTACATTGTATAGATTATATAGGGCATTTAAAACATCTTGTTTTATATTTTTTGTTACTGATCCATACGTGGCATGCGTGGGCCGTGAGGCATCTATCCGTACCAAAAAGGAGAGATTACAGTAAAACCTCAAAAACAGTTGACTGGATTTGCTGCATAAGATGCGACAACTGGCTGCATGAGACATGTACCATGCACTTTACATTTGCAACCCATGTAGACGTGCGGAATTACAAGACAAATCGACGGCATCTCTCCCTTATGGCAATTAACATTGGGCATCTCTCCGCGCGGCTGTAGGCATCTCTCCGTATCTAGGGGGAGAGTTGCCGGAAAAACACTTTTTCTTAGTTATTTTTTTTTCAGTCGTAGAGTGTTTTTTATGTTGTTTAAATGCCAATATTTCAATAAGAAATAGATTATAGAATGTTTATGTGTTTTTTGAAATACAAAGTTTTTGTTAACCGAATTTTTACAATTATTTTACAAAAAGTGCGGCATCTATCCGTACTTTACCCTACGCTGTCATATGAGAATATTTATCGATTCGACTGAAAAAAGGCAAGTTCGATATTGAATTTTGTGTGTATTCAGCATAATACTAAAACTTTGTAGGTTATAAAAGCGTAAACATGAGAATATCATAATAATAATAATAGCATTGTGAAATTGATACGATTAAAAATTCGATTCATGAAGTTTTACTGAAATTGCTTGAGAATGAATGAAGACGATTTAGAATAATTCATTTTTTCAATCTGGAAATTGACAGACAAACTGAAATTAAGTTATTAAATATATTTTTCCGGATTATTAGTGCTGTCCACTAACCAAAACTAACCTACTAATCATAAGAACCCGCTTCGAAAATATATCACACAGGTTATGATACTTACCCTTGTTGGTTCTGGTGTCATATGAGTCATGAAGCATTTTTTGAGTTCTATGAAAAGATTACATCCGCAAAAAGTTTGCGGATGAAGCAGATTTTCTCAAAATAAATTGTAAATAAAAATTAAAATTGAACATACATTTTTTCCTAATAAACACAATTCCAGTACACTTTGTCCTACGGTATGATCGCAGAAGGTTAATAATAACATATTATAAAGCTCCTTTCCTTACAAATTGCAAATAAAACTGTTTTTTGCACTTTAAAACCATAATATAATATTTATGAGATAAACATCAACATGACTATTTCTGAAAACATTTGCCATGTTGCCAAGTGTAATTTCCATTTGGTTCTAAAATATTTAAAACAGCCTCGTGTTGAATATGTTTCAAAAGCACTGTGGGACGAAAACTTCTTATAAATAATAATTCTTAATGGCTCTGTTTAATAAAATAACAATAATTCGAATATATGATTTACTAGAATTAAATGTTACGCTAGAAGAGGGTCACTTTTAATAATAAGCCATATAAACTAATTCATTTAGTTTATTGAAATAGATACAAATTTAAAAGATCATTTGGATTAGTTTAAGATAATATCACGCGTAGTGCGTTTGTTTTATTACTTTGAATTAATTTTGATTTTGTGATGGGCGGGGGTGGTCAAGCGCGTAGCGCGTTCGCCTCAATGCGCTTCTTTGGCTAATTAAAGTTAGTTTCGATTATTTTTGCTTAATCTGGAATACGTTAATTAGGGTTAGTTTAGGTTAGTTTTGGTTAGTCTGGGTTGATTTTGCTTAGTTTATGATAGCGAAGAGAAAAGGTCGCGCTTTTCTTTTATTTTGATTAATTAGGGTTAGTATGGGTTGGTTTCGGTTAGTCTGGGTTAGCTTGCATTAGTTTTGGTTAGTTCGGGTTAGTTTTGGTTAGTTTTGGTTAGTATGGGTTAGTTTTGGTAAGTCTGGGTTGGTTTTGCATAGTTTGGAATATACTTTGGTTACATAGGGTCAGTCTGGGTTAGTTTTGGTTAGTATGTGTTAGTTAGTTTTAGTTAGTCGGGGTTGGATTTGCTTAGTTTGGGATAGGGAACAGACAAGCGCGCGTGGTTAATTAGGGTTAGTTTTGGTCAGTTTGGGTAAGCTTTGATTAGTATGGGTTGGTTTTGGTCAGTCTGGGTTGGATTTGCTGGTTTCGGGATAGCGAATAGAAAAGCGCGCGTAGCGCAATTGTCTTTTTACGTTGGTTAAGTTGGGTTAGTTTTGGTTAGTATGGGTTTCTTTTGTTTAGTCTGGGTTAGCTTGGGTTAGTTTTTGTTGGTTTGGGTTAGTTTTGGTTAGTATGGGTGAGTTTTGGTTAGGCTCGGTTGGTTTTGCTTAGATTGGAATAGCGAAGAGACAAGCGCTCTACTCGCGCTTTTCTCTTTACTTTGGTTAATTATGGTTAGCCGGGGTTAGTTTTGGTTAGTCTTGGTTAGTTTGTATTAGTCTGGGTTGGTTTTGGTTAGTTTGGGTTAGTGCTAGCTAGTTTGGCTTAGTGTTGGTTATTTTGGGTTAGCTGTGGTTGATTCCTGTCTTAATATTATTTAATTTTATGACAAATATACTTGATCTAGGGCATTTACTGGGAAATGAACAAATTGAGTCGACAGTGTACCGTAAGTAAACTTTTATTACTTATATATACATGTATGGCTAAACAGCCAGGGTTAGTTTTGCTGAGTATGGGTTACTTTTGGTCAATCTGGGTTAGTTTACGTTAGTCTGGACTAGTTTTGGTTAGCTTGGGTTACTTTGCATTAGTCTGAATTAGTTTTGGTTAGTTTGGGTTAGTTAACAGACAAATGGGAGCTTATTTGGTTAGTCTGAGGCATATAAGGAACAAGCGCGCTGTACGCTTGTTTAGTTACTTTCACAAGTTGTTATTCTACTTTATGAAACATGCTCCTGGACTTGGCAATTTGCTTACTTGAAAATCAAGAAGGTTAGTCAACTCTGACAACATCGCAAGTAAATTGTCATCATTAACGTCATATTGGGAGAGTTTTCGCATTTAAATGTCACTAAACAGTCTCATTTCTGAAATTTCTTTTGCAATTTTTGGCGTCAAAAGTGCTTCATCCGCATTTTTTTTGCATTAATGTGTTCCATTTGATGTAATCTTTCCATTGAACCCAAAAAAATCTTTAAAATCGACAGTGCTTATATGACACCAGACCCTTTTCGATGTATTCTACGTGTATTTTTGTATAGTAGCTGAATAAAGTTCCAAATTTCTCCGACTCGCGCGCACGTCGTCCGGCATTTCTCCCACTACCCTAACGCACAGAGCAAATAGCGAATACCATTGAATAATATTTTAAGAATGAAAACAGTAAACCAAGTTAGTAGTTGAAGTCCTTTCACAGGCAGACAAAATGAGTGCCTTCTGAAACAGAGGAACTATTGGCATGGAATTTTTTATACACAGTTTCAGAAGATTTTTTGATAATTCCTTGTCGACTACTTGTTGCAGCAATAATGGGGATGACCGTATATCTTTTTTGAGTTCGTTGCACAGGACCTGGTATTTATCTGTTCTAGCCTTTCCGATGTTTTCATTCATCTGGACAGCGCAGTCATTTTCCTTCAAAACAAGTTTGGTCTGGTCTGGCGATTTGGCCTATGCGATTTGGCCCTGTAGCGGTCGTCATGCCATTATTGCCTTTAGTTCAGTTTCACTGGATTTTGGATGGCTTGAATGAATTCTTCTGTCTCAAGAATCCCATAGAATGGTACATTATGAATAGGTTTGTATCTACCTC
>MU185635.1:93256-107908 GCA_016904865.1 Pissodes strobi | reverse complement strand
CATTTGGTTGATAAATCGAATTGCATCTAAATGGTATACCTTATAATATAGGTAAACAACAATAGTGAATGGGATTCAGAGTTCTTTTGAAGGTAGGATTGCATGGACTGCAAAAGTATAAAAGGTTTTAAGATTGTGTACAAGTATTGTAAAAGTATATTATATTTTTCAAAATAATTTGGAAGCCACTTTTGCAATATGGTTTTGCATAAAATATTGGTGTACATTGCGGACATTGTTTATAATTATATCAAAATATATAAAAAATACAATCAAGCCAATAATTAAAAAAAGAAACTTTTAGAACGTTAAAAACGCAAAATAAACATAGAACATCTTGTAAATGGCAAGGTTATGAAAATTGTTAACATTTTTGAATATCTTTACTGAATGAAGTATATCCTCGCGTTGGCTATCATTATTGTTGTCTGCAAGATTATTGACGTGTTTCCTTAATTTTTAATAAAAATCATGTGAATATGGAGGTATGTAAGCTAATAAATCTTGACAGTTGCTGTAATTTGCAAAAGCAAGCATTCTACAGTAAATATCTTTATGCTTTGTTTGGAAATGTCAATATGATTCAAAATGACATCTAGATTATTAGATTGTTGATAAAACACTAGATATTCTACAACCATTGGCATCCAGTTCACAGCTTCCAAAGTCTTCTTACGATGAGTAATATTTTTTCCAAGAAAACAGTTGCTATAAAATGCTTACTTTTTATTTCAACTATTTTAAAAGGTTTTTGCTTTCTTGTAGTTTTTATGACGTTTCTCCAATCCTCAGGCAGGTAGATGTCATTAAATATTATTCTAACTTTTTCTATGGTGCCAACGTCATGATGTGTGAACTACTCAAATGCATAATCTACCTAAATAAATATCACCCTGTTCTAAATTTGAACTTGAACTTGCTAAATATTTTGTACACATTATAGACGAATTATAAACAACGCGAGCATTCAACTGGAGCGATTATGAATCTTAAACATGCAACGATCAGCATATTTTATAACATAACTAGGCTAGTGAACCATCGGTTCGGGTTTGTCTCTCACCTAAAACCAGCTTCTAGGCTGTCCACATGGACGCTTGAGGTTATAATATATCCTTTTCTCCTCACCCTAACCTGAGCTTGGCTCGATCACATGGTCGCGAAGTCTGGGGGTTTCATACATAACCGAAATAGTAAAAGTCGAATCTATGATAAATCTGTCAAAGTTCTGAAAAATATTATTTATTTATTTATTTATTTATTTACGCTGCCTACCTTACACCCAACTACAAGGCAGGAAGGACATAATGACAATAATTACAAAAAAAATATAGAATGAATATAATAAAGAGAAGTCCATATTTGACTTAACCTATCAGAGGAAAAAAATATACCTTCCGTATGAGTAACAGAAACTAATGACACAAAAAAACGTTAAAAAACATTTAACATTTAAACCCAATTAAGACAGAAAAAAAACGATATATAAAAATTATACTAAGCATTATTCAAGACGAAAATGTGAAAGTTTTTCAATGCTTCAAAATGCGACGAAGACACTCTGTAGAAATATTAAATAAGTCGATGTTACATTCGTGGGTTCCTAAGTAGAATCTGCCAAGTAGTTAAAAGTGCAGTGCCATATACGTGTGATCTTACTATCAATCCAACCTTAAATAAAACACAACACAAACTCTTAAGAAAAACGATATTTATAAAACAGTGACTAAAGACCTATAAACAATTCAAAAATATACCTCAAATCGAGAAAGCATGCGCACCTTAGTAATCGGATATAATAATATAATCTTATCAAGTTTCTGACCAATAAACATTGTTAATGTTTTATCGTTAAGTTTTTGACCAATAGACGTTGTTATTGTTTTTAACTGAAGTGCTTTCTATATCATCTCTTCTCGCCTGACGTAGATCGATCCCGCAAAATTATTTCCCTAGCATTTAGCGTATTTTGGAAACGTATGTTCATGCACGAATCAATTGAAAAGTTTAACTTCCTGAACTATTTTCTTACGTCATCTCTACTGTTGTGTTCCAGATAGATTTAATAAAATTTTCGTTGTAATTCTCCTCTCTTGCTTTAAGCTGAATTCCAAGTCTGAAATATTTTTTCTTTCTCTCATAGACGTAGACCAAAGCCAATAACAGAAAAAAGCTTCTTTATCAATTTGTTTAAAAATATTTTAATAATAAAAACCAGATGTCTCATTTTCACGGAAAACTAAGGCTTTACCTATTCGCTATGCGCAAAATTTCATAAGTGATATCTGGTGTCAGTAATCGGCAAACCCAGCAGCATTTTTTATACATTACCAAATACGGGTAAGCCAAAAAGAGCAGAATAGCACTGAAAAAGTCATGAGGATCGAAAAATTGGCACAACAGTTCGATAGGGAATTTCTAAGAGAAAAACTTTCTAAAAATGCTTTTCTGTTTCGAAAATGTAGGGAAAATGTAATGAACATCGATTTCTGGGTCAAAAAATTAAGTTCATTTTTCTCGAAAAGTTTTTTTTTAGAAAAGCTGTATTTGAAGATGCTTTAAAAATTATGATGCGTTTTATGCAGGTTGAGCTAGTTGATTTTAAGCTTTTCGCCATTTTTAACTTTAACGCAACCTCAATTAATATTTTAAAACTGCAACTGCAAAAAGTTTCAAAAGTAATTTTTCTTACGAGGTTGGAAAATACGAGAAAATCGAGGTTATATTGAAACATATAGAAAATTTCAAAAAATTTCCAATATTTCGACAATTTTATGAGTTCATACATAGGTTCGCTTTTGATACATATGAGAACTTTGAACAAGCACGTCTTCTAACCGTATGGCATGACGTTTCGGTTAAAACATGCACATTGAATTATCTCATTGAAAACGGTTTGAAGCTGGAAAATGGGACAATTGAAATATGTGGACGTTTTTGGTGATCCGAGGCAATTTCTGGTGGATTTTATTACATATTTCAAGGTAAAATTTAAAGGTAAGTAAGTAGATTTATTTACCTGAAAACTCAGTCCTGATCGGATATTTTGAAGCAAAAAACAGCGGCTTCAGCCGATTTCATGGACGATTCGTAAAACTTTACTTTAAACGTCGAAGATCTGGCAAGTAGCTTCAATATATAGATCACAAAAAACACTTTTATATCATAAGATTAATCTCGTATTATTGCTATTTTCACTTTTGTTGTATGGTCTAAAGCACACTCCGTTTTAAAAAGGTTTTTTACAAATAATAATACAATATTGGTAAGATCTCCTTTTTCAACAAAGATAGTACATAGACCTGATCGTTAAAGTCCAAGCCTTTGCCACTGGCGCGCAAGATCGATCAGAGTCTCCGAATAGGAGGGAAATTATTAACATAATATCACTTTTAAATAAATGATAAAATTTAAGGTCTTATTCTAAAAGTGGCTGATATAATTTATTATAAAGTTTGTCTTAAACCTAATGGATATGGTTTTCAGTATAGCAGAGACGGGGGTCACTTTCATGAAAGACCTATACTGGGGAAATACTTTCATAAGTGGAGGCTACGGCCAAGCGCAGCGAAGACCGAAGTGAGCTGCTTTCATCTTAATAATAAATAAGCCAATCAAGAACTGCACATAACTTTTGAGGGTAATTTCCTCACTCATAACTTTACCCCAAAATACCTTGTAATTACTCTGGATAGAACTGTCTCCTCACCCAAACAGCCGCTGAGCTAAACACTCGGAATAATATCACCCACAAATTATGTGGTACTACCTGGGGCTCCTCTGCTAGTACCTTACGCTCATCCGCACTGGGATTGGTTTACTCTGCTGCTCAATACTGTGCCCCGGCGTGGCTCAAGAGTACTCACCAAGGAAAAGTGGACGTCCAACTGAACAACACGATGCGTTCCATATCTGGAACAATAAAATCAACTCCCACTCAATGGCTTCCCATATTAAGCCATATTCCTCCGCCACATCTGCGCAGACAGAACGCGCTCTCTAAGGAATACCGGAAAATTTAAGCAAGCCCAAATTGCCCATACACTTCGCCTCAAAAGGAATAGACTCCACTCGAGACATCCTACATTAGCCACAGCAGAAACCCTACACCAAAATGCTTTTAACCTCACCGAGTCATGGAAGAGATGCTGGCTTTAATACAAAAATTACCCGGCTTTGACATGCCACGAAAAACATGGTCATCGCTGAACAGAATACGGACGAATCATGGAATATGCGCTGACTCGATGTTTAAAAGGGGTAAAACACCTTCCCCGGAATGCGACTGTAGCACCAGCAGACAAATCATTCGGCACATAGTGGAAGCAAGTCTCTCTAAGATCATATGCTTGCCCCTTCAACGATTTCCATGATGCAACAGACAGTGCGGTCGAATACATACGAAATTTAGATGTTTGTTTGTAATCTCTCTTTGTATTTGTTTGTTTTCTAATTGAATGTTGTGCTGCTTTTGTTTACTACTTATTGGACTTATTTTATGTACTGATGTGATGTATTGCCATACGATAAATAAATATAGAATGAAATATACCTCTATGTTCTGGCTTTTGGTTAGATGGGCGTAAGCTAACACACTCCTGCATAATCGGGCTTACTTCCCCGTTATAGGGTCAATAAGGCGAGCGTCTGGAGGTAGATGGGACATGTAGGGGCTGCAGACTGACGTTAAAGTTGACGCCATGGTCTCGGGAATGCACAACCCTCTCGCTGCGTTGTCTCGCTTTTAGGACCTATCCTAATAGCCTTAGAATCAAGGTGTTGAAACTACATAATTTTTCATATCGAAAATTCAGTAACTAATAAAACACCTCCATCCAAGGAATAGAAAAAGGAAAACTGTGTAGAATGAAAAAAGCGGCGGGGCTAAAGCCAAGGAGAGTTACGGGATGAAAAAGTGCGTGCGCCAACGGCACAACCCTCTTTTAGCGCTTCCGTCTCTCCTTTGGCGAAGCCCAACACCAGTAAGGGCACTGTGCAGACTACGTGGATGCCAACTTTTAAAAGATATTGTGAACTAGTTAAAATCATTAATTAAATATCACCCTGTCGCAAGTTTGAACTTGAACTTGAAAAATGTTATATAAACATTCACTGTTAATTATAAATAATTTGAGCGGTCGACGGGAGCGACTTTAATCCTTAATGATGCAGCCATCAGCATTTTGTAACATATAAATACGCAGGCAAACGCCGAATTAATCAGACTTTCGGGTCTCTCAAACTGCTCAATTAGTCGCTGGGCAGTACACAGGTACGTCCACTTCTAGTTGTTCTATCCCACAACCCCCATAACTGAGAACACTTATACACAGGTATAAGTTTGTCAGGTCCTTACCTAACCTGGGTGAACGTATGCATAGGTATACGGCATTCGGGGGCTACTAAAAAGTATAGAGAGAGTCGAATTTATGAAGTATTAGAACTTCTAGTAAAGGGATAGTTTTTGGGGAGTTTTAAAAAGTAGTGAAAGTGCCTTAGCAATTTGTGATAAACTTAAAAGACTTACCTTATAAATATCAGAACAAATACCTAAATAAAAGACAACCCGCTCACATAAACTTTATTAATAAAATAGTAACGTCGCTTGCTAGACAAACTTTGAACTAAGCCTCCCTCGAGAAGACTTGCATTTCATATTAATTGGGTATAGTGTAAACTCTTAATTCATCTATAATCTTAAACACGCCTTTATTAGTATACAATCTAACCGTTGTTAAGTTTGTTTGTAAATAAACTTGTTATTATTTTTATCGATGTGTCTCCTTTATTATCTCTTCTCAACTTGACGTAGTGCGTTCCTAAATCTGAGTTACTCTCCTACACGTTAAGTGAGGCGTGTTGTCACAGATAAAAAATACAAATCGTGACAATATCAAATCCTCTCAGAAAGGCTAAGCACAGAAAAGCGTGCCAGTTCCTAAGGTTTAGCACCCGCCCGCATCATAAAACGCTAAGCACTCTAAAACACCAAAGAAAAATGGCTATCCACAGAGCACTCTAAAGAGCCAAATCGGGAACCTGTACGGAATCTACGCCTAAAACCATGGGGGAATGTATGTATGGAATGTATTGCAAGATAGCCGAATGGATTTTACCGTGTAAGCAATTCAGCAGAAGAAATTGGTTTACAATTAGTAGAACCGGTACAAAATATGAATGGAGACATTACAGGGGATAACTGATTTACCAGCTTATATGCATGCATATTACCTAATATATGTCGTAACAATACGGTAAAACAGAGGAGAAGTACGAAAAGAGTTGTTGCCAACACAAGAAAGAAAGCCGCAGATGTTGATATTTCAATTTCAAAATTATCGTATAAAGTGTAAAAATTTATAGAAACAACCAAATAAATAAGCCTGCTAGAAGGCATGTTCGAACGATCACATTACCTGCCTTGTCTTGATCGTTACCGACTAGTTGTAAGTTAATTATGGCCATTTTCTATTATAAAGCGCCATATTATTATAGCTTTGATTGATATTCTTTGATGCAACATTTATAAAACCAGGAGGGAAATTGGAAGGAGCAATTTCAATCAGCAATAAAAGGGCAGCCGTGTATCATCTCAGAATTGCCCAACTGCTAAAGCCATCTTTGCGGAAGAATTTTAAGCATATAGAAACTGAAGCTAGAGCGAAGGAGCTATCCGGCACCGCCACTTCAGTGGAGGAAGATGTCCTTCTAAGGAAGGACATCGAAACCGCACTTAACTTCATGAAACATAATTCAATGGATATCTTGTAATTTCCAATTTTATCACGACCTTCATGTGTAAGTAATTACTGTCAGCAGCCCCTAACAGGAATATATTTACGTATTCCTTAGTAAAGGCGTATGACCTATTAGATTTGTAGCTATCCTTTTACAGTTTTTATAAGGCTAACTTCGGATATTTTGATACGTTTATGTATGTTTCTATGAAAATTTTAAAAGCTTACAAGAGACTAACATCAGCATGTTTGCATTTAGGTTGTGGTCATTTTCAAATCTTTTTGTATGGTTGTATAGCAATTTAGGAGTTGACATTTTTTTGTGCTAGTTTGGGTATGATACGAGACTGACCGACAGAGGCGTAGTTGTCTGTCATTTATTGAAGGATGTGAATATTCATAGTAAGAAAAAGCAAAGTAGCAAAATCAAAAAAAGAAAAATTATCCTTTTACTTAATTCTTAATTCAGTAGTTGGAAAAATGTTATAAATGGCACTAAAAGTAGTTAGTCTACATTTGCCATCGCTCGGACATAAAACCGCCCTCAACTGGTAAATAGCAGTTTCCCAGTTATTATTTATGTAACTATTTACGTTTTTATATTTTGGTACACTAAGAGGCAAATAATCGTGTTGAAAACTAAAAATTGTAATACTCGATTTCTACGTAGATATAATTAAAATTTCCACTAGTCGTGAAAAAAATAAATGTCGATTTTGTGACTAATCTTTCTATACTCTTTAATATGCAGAGGCTTGCTTTTGGACTTTTAGATAGCTAGGAACAAAATAAAATACAAATACTGATACCAGCAAAAATATGAATGTCACTATTCGTATAGATTTCAAAGATTTATTCTATCATGAACTGTAAATAAAAACCCGCCGTCTATGAGTAGGAGCGTCGATATTTCATGTCGGGTAATAGGATTTATCGGGTGTTAGCCGTATATTTGTGGACCAAGTTATCAGTTGTGATCACACCCTCCCTCATTGATCGAAATGGAGAGATGTTCATCAAAGCTTTCTTTGGCTTAGTGAAATACATCAATGTTGTGTAAAGATATTGAAAAGCAAATTATACGAGTTGACACATACTAATTAAATATTTTAAAAAATTATTATAAGCACAGTTCATAATAATATACAAACACGTCAAGAGCAGATATGTATTTTAAAATGTATATAGCAAAGTAAGTAGGGTAGATATATGTTTAACCTTCATCCATTTGTCAAAATCCTAAAGGGATCTTTAGCTTCAAGCAATAAACCTAGATATCTAATATGTTTGTTTATTAGGATTATAGGCTTTCCAAACTGTCAAGACCATGTAAAAGATCTTTTCGGCTGTTAAGAGGAAATGTTGGCCTTAATTACAAACCTTTTGTGTCCCTGAACTATCCAGTTTCAATCTGATATTGTTTGGATTCGGCGAACTGATATGCAGGGTTAAATAGTTGGGAAGATAAGCAGGAAAAATCGTACGAATTTAGAAGTTTATTTCTATCTATCAATATATCCATCTAGAGTTTGGGAACAAAATATTTCTTTCTTAAATAAGTCTGCTATAGTGTTTGTTGAAAATGATGCATTTTAAATCTTCTAGTTAGTTTTCACCCTGTATGTATAGATTTGCACCTTTTTGCCTTAGAAGGTTAGAAGTAAAATATAAAATATTAAATGTCGCCGTCAGAAAGGAATTATTATAAAGTTGTCAGTTGTTTTCGCCGTATTTCCTTTAAGTTCTTTTCTAAAGGGATGTTCTGAGATTATTGCTTCATTAAAATAGCAGAGCGTGGTGGTCTCAGGAGGGTAAGGCATTCAAGAAGTATTTTCGTCACTAGAGCTGTTCCAGAGGCAGTCTCGTGCAGAATTAGAACTAAACTTGCTGAAGATGAATGCCAGTAAGGACATGTTGGCTTCTCTACCAGGTAATTGGGTGGAGAGGGGGTCTACATGGAAATATAAGATGTGTATTATGTTTACCCAGGTGCTTTAGTTTTTTCAAAAGTAAGTAAGTGAACTAAAGAACAAAACAACAAGTACGAAAAGGTGTTAACCCCAGGGTGATAATAATGCTTTGCTTTTATTAAGTTTAAATGTGACCCAAGAAACGCTTCAAAAAGTGAAAAGACTTATGAGTGCAAGAAAGGTATGGTTGAAGCTTCACAGACTGCATGATACCGATGATGAGAACAAAACAGATGATCTGTGCATGTAGTTCATCAGCTATAAAAGATAACCTGAAGATGACGTTGCGACACACACACACACACAAACTAAAAAATATTGGAAAGGACTTCAACTTGAGATTTCTAAAGAAAAACCAGTAAATCAGATAGGCATCACCCTTAATTATATTGCTTTGCTAGATATTTAGATACCACCAGATGAATGCTTTTCGTTTAGCTCAAGTTGGATACTAATGTTCAAGACAGTTCATAAGACAATTTGATAAATTCATTTTGTGCATAGGAGAAAACTAAAATTGACTGTTAGTTGTACATAAAACAAAAATCAAACACTAGATTATATACCAAATAATTATTGGATATGCAATTACTGGAAGAACAAAGGATCGATGAAGAAACAGAAATGAAATTCTGATGTCAAACCACCAAAGGCAAGGAAAAATGATGATGCAAACAAAGCAAATATAACTTGAGCAGCTGTAAGAAGTTCTGTAATAAACATAGAAGATGAGAAGAAAGCCGATGGGCTAGTAATGTTGCCACAAATAATATTTGCAACCGAAGTGATTTATTTGAGACATTTGAGGTAAGGAAACATAGAGTAATTACAGCTTTGGATATGACCCACGTCACATGTGAGTAACCAAAAAACAATAATAAAGCTGTTTTACGTTTGATTGAATCCTAGAAGCAATTGTTTTCTGTACTGTCAGCACAGGACAGAAATCCAATCAGCCAGTTTGCTTCCAGTTCAGAAACGTGGAATCTTAGTGTTGCTGAATGTACCATTCTAATGGAAAGGATAGTGGTATATTAGAGTTGATGGTGTAATGTTATGTGCCCAAAAAATTACGCTTGACACAACGCAATATGCGCCGAAAACCTTCTTATTGCCTCCTGAAAGGTTGGGTCATTCTTGTGAAGGTTACGGTGTTTATGGAAAGTTGCACGTTCAAAAATTAACTAGAGAAATAACAAACGTATTAGGAGTACTGATACATGCATGTTTTTTTTACGACCTTTTTAAGCTACACAGGTTACATATCGTTGCTTTATTTTGTTCAAAGATGACTTCAACAGATACCGGTATGTTTGTTTCATAAAAGATAAGTCCAAAGTAGCTGAGAAATTGAAAATCATTTTGGCTGAGATGAAAGTTTCTAAACATATTGGGGGTAAATTTGCTTTTTTCCTTTTTTTTATGGCAGTGGCACACACACTAAAAGAAGATCCTATGGCATTCGGCGAACGATGTGTGTGCGAAGATGTTGATTGACTAGGCTGACTTTGCGATGTTTGCAACGTGGTCATGCCAGGACATATTGCTGTTGCTGTCAGGGCACGCGGCTGTCTTGGCTTTCTTGGTAAACGTGGCTGCTTGAGTTTTTGCAGCATTAAATTGGACTAAATTCCTGTCGCCCCAAGTTCAAACTTTCTCTAAATCTTGATTGATTGCTGTAATCTGCTCCTGTCTGCAGTGATAAGTCTCTAGTCGCTGGAAAAGGTTTTTCTGATCTAAATTGGAGACAAGGGTACTGGCATCTGAAAACCTATACACAGGATTATTGGTTTCGGTCAGCAGGTCATTGATATAGATGAGAAATAGAGTTGGTGGAGGTATTGCGCCCTGAGGCACTCCCGCATTTATAGTGCATGTGTCTGAGATGTGTCCATTAATTGCAACGAGAGATCGGTCCTTATGGAAACTGGCAAGCCAGCTGCAAAAAGACGCTGGCAGTCCGAAGAACGGCAGTTTGTTGAGCCATCCGTCATGCCAAACTCTGTCGAATTCCTTCGAAACATCTAACGCAATAGCCCAAGATTCTCAAAAGTTTTAAATTGCCCTACTCCATATATGTGTGATAAAGGCCAATATATCTTCTGTCGATCTCTGTTATCGGAAGCGGTATTGGTTACCGCTAATAATTATCCTGTTGGTCTCGAAGTACTTGAGTAGTTGCTGATTGACTACACGTTCCATGACTTTAGAGATTATTGAAAGCAAGGCAAATGGACGATAGTTTGATGGCGTGGTTTTCTGGCCTTTTTTTGTACAAGTTGCACTCGAGCGACTTTCCAAGAAGATAGGTATATCCCCTTTCGGCAAGAGAGAGAAAAAACTCTGGAAAGAATGGGTTCGATGGCGCAGTTCAAACAGGTGATTCGATTTTTGGAGAAAAATTACGTAAGTTATAGAAGAACCATGCCGTACACCACACAACAAAATGGATATCCAGAAAGGGGCAACGAAACGATTATGGGAACTGCAATATTTATTGCACTCAGATGATGGCCTACCCCAATCTTAGTAGGTAAAAATAGTAAATACGGTAGCCTACATTCTGGATGGATCAAGAATTCTGAGTGTTAAAAAAGAATCACAGCATCCATTTACGAAAAAACCGTGTTTGTGGCATCTGAGAATGGTTGGAAGCTTCTACTGTGCTTATACACCTGGGAGTTAGGGGGATCTACTCAGTTGGATCAAGAACTTTTTAATGGATATGCAGTTCTGCGTCAGTCAATGGTCAAGTATCAAAAAATCATCCTGTTATCAGTGGAATGCCACAGGGTTCTGTACTGGGACTACTGTTATTCATCATATACACTAGTGACTTGGCCAGTGATATAATCTCACCTGTAAAATATTTGCAGATGATGCAATATATTATTGCAATCCACTTGAGGGTCAAAAAGTAATGCAGAGATATATTCACACAATCAGCAACTGGCCCGATAATTGGTTGCTCCCCCTAAATCATAATAAATATACAGGGTGGCCAAATAAGCGTGCAAGGCACTGTGTCTCGGAAACTATTTATTGTAGAGACTTGCGGTAAAAAATTTTATAACTAAAGTAGCCAAAAAAAATCCTGGAAATTATTTTCAGCTTTCGCAGATGGCCGTTAGGGGGCGTAACCGCCATCTTGAATTTTAAAAAGTGGTGGTTTTCGGAATTTTGCCTTATTAAGATAACAAAAAAATACAAGCGTTTTCAAGCTGAGATAAATTCGAGTTTGTTTTGTTAAACACTTTTTGGCGTATCTTCAAAAATAAACTGGTGGGGGCGTGTTCAAATGTTTTTGTAAATAAACATCTGTAACTTCAAAACGGCTGTACGGATTTCAACCGACTTGGTGTCGTTAAAAAGAGCTTTTCTTGGGCAACCAAACCTACCTTATTTATGGTGATTGTAATTTGCTATGTCGCCACTAGAGGGCATTTTTCGATATTACGTCAGAAATTGCGAAATTTCTAAAAATAATTAAATCTATTGGTACTAGTTTTTTTCATGAAAAAATAGCAAAATTATGCCCAAACAAGCTAGTGAAAACCGCGCCTCGATATCTTATTCCTAACCTAAAATATCGGCAACAGAAAATTTTACCATAAAATCAGTTTTTTTAATTTTTTCTCCAAAGTTTGTTGGTTGTTTTTTATGGGTAACTAGACTGCCATAAAACTAGAAACCATAAAAAATATAAACAACTGGAACCGTCATCTATATAGCAATTTTAGGTTGTAACTTTTAATAAAGAAGGCACAATTTATGCTTAGGCGCATATTAACTATAATATAGGTACGAGTAAGTAGGTATATAATAAGTATAAGGCCATGGATCAAGATCAAGGACGTTGTAGTCTTAATGTGTGGTGTGGCATTCTGGGAGGTAACATTATTGGACCATATTTCTTCGATCGACCACTAAATGGTAAAGTGTTTCTAGATTTTTTCGTCACCCAATTACCGATTTTGTTAGAAAATGTGCCAGTGGAAATACGGCAAAATTTGTTCTTGTAATTAGATGGTTGTCCAGCAAATTTAGCTATAAATGTGCGAGAACATTCCTGAGCAGTGTAATGGAAAAATTAGGAATGCTATAGTTGACTATAACACCGGCTATGGGTATTATATTTGGTTAAGAGAAACCAAGCAACTTATACATTTACATAATACGTCTTCCATGGGATAACTACTTATCCATTCAATGAGCCTATGCAGTCGCCAGAAGAAATATATAACATGCAAAAACAGCATGCAGTGATTATAAGGAAGAAAGAAAGATGCCTGAAAAAGATTCGACTCATAAAAATGACGCAGGAGTCATAGAAAACTTCAATTTTTACCATGAAAATGTTATGGAAGAGCTCGTTAGTACCAGAAGTTTAAAATCAAGGGAAAATATGGAGAAACCAGCAAGATTTGCCAAATTATCACGTAACTGGCCTATTGGTTCTTGGCGATGACGAACAAATTGGGTTCCCTTAGTAAAAATAGCACAAGGGTTCTGGAAGATTTGCCTAAAATGAAAAAAGCTAGTACTTGTAAATGGGTATCTAACCTCGTTCGATAGAAAAGTATAAAACAAGATTAGTCATTAAAGGGTACTCGCAGAAAAATGGCATTGATTATGATTAAACTTTCAGTCCATTGACAAAATGTGGTACCATAGAGGTAGCTCTAAGTATTGCTGCGAATGTAAACTTAGAGGTGACTCAATTTGACGAGTGTACAGCATTTATATATGATAGAATCGATGAAGAAGTCTTCATGAAGTAACCAGAGAGGTATTGAAATGGAACGAGCCGTGTGTGTCGTATTCAAACGAAACTGCACCATGCTGCTTGAATATCCGTTCTGTTAGCTTCTGGTGCAAGCTTAAGTATAAGGAGAGTGTTGCTGATACACGTTTATTGATAAAGAAGGAAGGACTATAGGAATAAGTACCGTTTTCTGGATGATAGGAATGAGCAATAATAAGAGGATGATAGATTCCTTCATTGTAAGCAAGAAAATTATTATTTAGGGCTAGAAGTTAAATCTTGTGAAGATGAATCCATGCAAGTGAGTCAAGGAGCCGATACCTTTTCAGCATTATGCCTTTTCAGCATTATGGAATGACTGATAGTCGGCCAGGGACTACTCCAATTAGCAAAGAAACTGTAGAACCAGATACGGAAATGCAGGAAAATTCTGAATAATTTTCATACAGGCCAGCTATTGGTACCATAATCTACCTCATAACTGGTACAAGATCTGACATCCCTCATGTTATAGGAAGTGGTTTTAAGAAGTTTAGACAATTTAACCTCTTCAGATATTGTTAAAGTACTTGAAGGCAGCTCAGTACTATGCTATTCTATATAAACCTAGGCATAAGGCACGAATTATTGAGAAATATAGTAATTTCGATCATCAGCTGCAGATCATTCAACTACAGGTGTTGTTTGCTTTTACGCTGGGGGAGCAGTATCTTGTCTTAGTCAAAGACAGCCTATAGTAACAATCTCTACTACCGAAGCAGATATCGTCACTGCTAGTGAAGCTGCAAAAGAGTTGATGAAGCTGAAGTCATTCTATAAAGAAGTTATCGAGCTGAATGACGTTCCTATACCTTATGTTGTTAATGAAGCTGTCATTGGACTAGATAAAATCCTGAATTCCACAAAAGAACAAAGCATATAAGAATAGGGCTTTTTTCCATGAACTGAACCTAGAAGAAGCGCGTGAAGTGAATAAAATCACAACTTACTTGCAGTCTGCTGATCTGATGAAGCTCCGACTGAGTAACCCACTTGAAGCTATAGATGTAAATAAACTAACTTATGAGAATGTTAATATATTTCGCATCATCTAGTTAATTTTTACCCTGTATTTATATACTCGTACCTTTTTACCATAGAAGGTGTCAGCTCTTCTCATTGTTTCCCCTTAAATTTTATG
>MU185635.1:66585-93156 GCA_016904865.1 Pissodes strobi | reverse complement strand
GCCTCTCTCTGCAGCTGGCTGGCCAGTTTCCTTAAGAACCGATCCCTACACGTTGCAGTCGATGGACACATCTCGGACACATTCACCATCAACGCGGGCGTGCCTCAGGGCGCAATACTTTCATCAACTCTGTTCCTCATCTATATTAATGACCTGCTGATCGAAACTAATAATCCTGTTTACAGTTTTGCAGATGACAGTACCCTTGTCTCTCACTTTAGATCAGAAAAACCCTTACCAGCGACTGAGACTCACCACCGCAGACAGGAGCAGATTACAGCTATTAATCAAGAACTGGAGAAAGTTCAATCTTGGGGCGACCGAAATTTGGTCCAGTTCAATGCAGCAAAGACCCAAGCAGCAACGTTTACCAAGAGGGCCAATACAGCGGGCCCTGACATCATTATGGCAGGATCGACCGTTCCTTCATCCTCGTCAATCGGACTGCTGGGTGTCTCGGTCAACAGCAATATGTCATGGCATGACCATGTTGCTAACATCGCAAAATCAGCCTCCCAGAAGCTTGGTGCGCTATTTCGCAACAAAAAACTCTATACACCGCAACAGTTGCTCTTGCTGTACAAAGCGCAAATAAGACCGTGCTTAGAATATTGCTCACATATCTGGGGTGCCGCACCAAAGCACACCCTAAAGCTGCTGGATTCCATTCAGAAGAGAGCTGTGCTTCTCGTCGGCGACCCGAAGTTGACCCGGAATTTGGATGACCGCAGACATGTGGCCGATATGTCTCTGTTTTACAGATACTTTCACGGCAGATGTTCCCGGGATTTGGCCCGCATCATCCCGCCCCTGGCAACTCCTGTCAGACAGTCACGACAGACGGCAGGAGCGCACCAGTTCATCGTACAACTAGAAACACCTAGGACATCGCTTTACAAGAACTCCTTTGTCTGGCGCACTGCATCACTGTAGAGCACACTTCCACGACGTCTGTTTCCCGCTAATTACAACCTACAACTATTCAAGAACAGTGTCAATCAACATCTTCGCACACACACCGCTCGTCGAGAGCTATAGGATCTCCTTTTAGTGTGTGTGCCATTGCCATAAAAAAAACAAAGAGGATTTCTAAGGTACCTAATTCAACATTGTAAAAGACTACAGACAAAAATGCCATTTTTTTATACCTACATAACCTGAACTACAGAAGATAAACTACAATAATTGGCAATATCTCTTGCATAAAAACCCAGAGTCGAAAGAAAGAGCAAAATAATTTAGTGCATAGCATATCCAGTTTATAAATAATAAAAGGCACGGAGGGTTTCCATTACTCAAAACTTCCATGTTTTACATTTGAGGTGCAATAACAAACAAAACAAATATAGCATAAGTAAAATTGATGAATTACTCTGATTATTCGAACTAAAGTCAGCTTAAGCATGACAAAGGAGTCTAGCAATCGTATTACCTCAGAATGCGAAAAATAAACGTGCAGAAGATTTATTAAGTCTTGAAATATATTAAAATTCTCCATAAAATATTAATTTAAGCTAGTCGTTAATAATAGAGAATATAACTTTATTAGCCTGTCAGTCATAAACAAACTATAAACCACGCATCTATTGTGCTTTATACGTTTACTTTGTGAGATGCGTTGAACCAAGACAAGACAGAGCGTAATAATACATTAATTAAACCAAAACCCTTCTGGTAAATTAATACATGGTACGACATATTTGTCATGATTTATGAAAGTTTAATTATGTATGTGGGTCGGAAGAGTTTCCTTGCTTGCATTGAGTAGTATATTAATTTCCAATCCAAAATTAATTTGGGAATATAAGAGCAATGCAAGGAAGGACGTTTTTAAACACTTTTTATTCTATTTATGATTAGTAGCAAGAAGAGAATAAGATAGCACCTAACGATAAAAAATAAAAAATAATAAACTAATTTTCAGTACTTGGAAACTAAATTTATATGAATAACAGAACTTATTAGCTATTGTATACTATTCGTGGTATGAAACCTAAATTTAGTAACGGTGGGTTATTCAGGTCTGTTTGGTTATGAAGCAAAACATCTAAAATTTTGTAGACATGTTCTATATTGTTGTGCAGGATCAGCTTTGTTGACTATTTATCAGTAAATTTTCTGAATAAGGCCGCTTCAGCTCTGGCCCCAGGGTATAAATTGCACAAGTGCTAATTTAACCCAGATATTGTAATGAACGCCGATTACACCCTTTTATGTACTTACTGTATTTTCGTCTTTTTCTTCAACGTCTGTTCATTTTTTGAAACCAGGTTCGCAGTACCAGTGTATTGACACCCTATTTTGTTGAAAATAATTTACCTAGACAAGATGGGCAACAACCCCTATTTCTCCACCTAGTAGTGTAACTTCATTCCACTTTCCAGTACTCAAATCTAAACCTAGTTATAATGAAATGAGCGTAGGCTAAATTACTTTCCGTCTTAAAATATTAATTGAAATTTCGAACTTAAGGGATCACACAATTTAAAGGGCGCATTTTTATATTTAATCAGTGCTGGGCTCAAATTTGTTCAGGTAATTTCTGATATGACCTAGGTATTTAAAAGTTCACCAGAAAAATCAGTTATGACATAATAAAGAGAAAATTCATTAGCATTCACACTTAACACGCTGCGATTTACTTTATATCAAACTTTCCCTGGAGCTTAAATTCAGTCAAAGAATATGGTGAAAAAGATTCTACTTTCCCTAATAAATAAAATACAGAATGACGCTAGCACTGAATTTTAATGACACTCTCATGAAATTATCGAAGACATACAGCAATAATGTTTCTATACACACAGGCACCCTAAGCATTATGATTTAAAACTAAACTTACTGTCTAGGTCTTAATGTTAATCCGGAACCTGCTATCCTAGCCCACCTTCTCTCATGACGAGTGACGATTTTCAAACAACGATTCCTGCAGTACTTTTCCGATTCGACGAAATGAATTTGCTTAATTACTTTTTTAATTTCCACGAGTCTCTGGTACTTCGAGACACTTGTACGATTTGGTCATTACTGTGTAACCATTTGGACAGAGTAACATACTTGAAAGATATATTTATACTAAAAATTTCCCGAGTGCCATTTGGCCAGAATAACGTTCTAACACGCGTGAAGAATATTTCCTGACTTTTTCCAAGGGATTTTTTCGCTTTTATACCAACTTTTACTTGTTTTCTAGTAGAAAAATTCTGCACCTGCAGCTATTAAAAATGTTTTTAGTAAGAGCAAAATTTCGCTGAAAATTTTAATATGGCAATTAGCGTTTTAACATGTTTTGAAAATTCCAATACCGCCGAGTATTCCAAATTTTTATTTTAACTACCCTATTAAAATTAGTTCCATGATTTTTAAATTACGATCTAAACCAAATGAAGGTAATTAAAATTGGAGAACACGATTTTTCCATTTTGATCTAATTGTCTTTGTTCGGTGAATATTCTTATTAGAAATGCCCCCTGGCCAATGGTTTACTTTTTAGAACAAAGTTTGGGGGAACCTGCGTGTGTACGTTCGACTAGTGGATGATATTCTTTCTAGTTAGTTCATCTAGTTTCGCGTTATAATGCAGTCGAAAAAACCCAACCGTACAAGTCAACCGCGATTTAAGTAGGATTTCGAATCTTGTGAAGTTAATCACAATGCAGCTTATTTGAATTATATTCCAACAGTAAGTTATTTTAAAAAGGCTTTTGATAGGTGCTTTTGTTGTATATTTTTCTTAGGCAGAAATGATTTAACTTTAGACGAGGTTCGGGCATTATTTCTTGAACGTGGAATTTCAATTTAAATTTTGTTTTTAAAATAAAATAATAATTTTATTTGAATGTTCTTTCTTGGATATCTAATTCGAAACTTAATTTATGCAATTTTTTATATGTTGGATAGCTAGTACAATGTTACGTTATTTTTGAATCGATTGAAAATATTTTTTTAAAACAAATTGTTGAAACAATTCAAACTCTACATTTCATTGTTTTGCGTTTTTGGAAAAGCCACCGCTAGATGGTCCCACTTGATATTATTTCTAAAAACAGCTCTTTGTGACTTGCATTAATTATAAACCGGATTAGAAGTGAAGTGTTCTGAATAAATTGCTTTATTTTGGTTGTGTTTGCAAGAAATGACGCAGACCATTGACCTAAAACTTGTAGGGTAAGTATAAGATAGGGTAGAAATATATTGAGGTTAGGTATTTTATATGTATCGTACACAAATTTACTTTCATTCATTTTCTACTGAGCTCTAATGTCTGCTGTACGCTTAAGCGTACAGTAGGCTTATATACATATAAAATGCGATATTATTATAAATGTTGGAATTATGTTTGAATAATGTTATTTAATTTTATTTCAGGTTAAACCTCAATGAGTTGTTGGCAAAACTCGAGGGAGATATCTATGAGGGAAGTAGTAATGAACGTGATATTGTAATTCTACCTGCAATGAATGCAAACGAAGACCTCACTGATAAAGACCCGGGAGAGGAGCAAGACGTTGCCATTGGTAATTTACTGGCCTCCCAGTTATTAGCGGAAGCAGAAATTTTTGACCCGTAAAGCGAAGAAGGCTTACAAAATAATGAAAGGGGTGATGATCAACGGGAAGAGGATGATTACTTCCCGCTATCGCACTTTATAAAATAGAAGCAACAAAAATAAAAAAGACGTATCAGTGGCTAAAAGAAGATCTAAGCACCGCAAATTAATCTTTACAATGGGCGCCACTTTTTCAGTAGCAAATAAAAGTTCACCACCGGAGCTGTTTGCCAAATTTTTCGATGACGAAATAGTATCAATATTGGTCTGAAATACTAATCTATAAGCCGCTAGAAGAAACAGGAGGGTTGATGTAAGTACTGAGGAAATGAAATGTTTTTGGGTATACTACAAGTCAGTGGATATTGCACAGTAAGTAGAAGAAGAAGGCAAGAAGAATGTATTGGGAAAATTCTGACGACTCGAATAATAGTCTTATTTTTAAATTTATTAGCAGAGATCGATTTAAACATATTGAGCAAAATTATTTAAGAAAAGCCACACTTGACATCGATATGGCTAATTTTTGGTGACCAATCTGCCCACATAGAGGGTACTCAGAAGCTAAAATATTAGGTCCCGCAAAAATTTATTGGCTAACCTGTAGCCATTTTTCACCTTTTTTTTAACATTATTGACTTGAAGTTGGGTATTTTCGATTACGCAGAGATTTTTTGTATTAAGTAGTTACATAGGGTAAAATTGACCATGTAACAAGAATATGACAACAGATTTAACCTACGACAAATATCTCCAAAAATATTGTCCAAAACTCCGAAAATTTACTAGAGATTGTGACTTCTCTTGGGAAATGTTCAAAAAATCTTTTCTTTGACTATACGAGGCGGTCATCTTGTAGAGAAAGGACCAGCGAATCCAATGAGCACATACCCAGATTTTTAGGACGAACCGTTTAGAAATTACGCGGCTTAAAATTTGTACAATATACGACCTACAGGCTTATTTTGCGACGTACCATTGCGATCAAAAAAAAGTAGTACAAAAATTAGTAGCCCCTAGTTGAGGTCCTGGTCTATAAGGATTTCGAGAAATTGATATCGTCGTAATTAGGGAAATAACACAATGATCTCACCTAACTTTTCAGGCGTTACCATGTATTCGCTATTGATTTTATTATATAGGAGCTGAAATAGAAATATTATTATGAATATATTATCTTTAAAATTGTATACCTACCTATATTTTAAACATGGGCAATTTTCTAAAATAATGAAACGTGTGTATAACAACTATAATTATATTTATATATTGAATATACAAAAACATCCAAGTCAACAAAAGCAAATAGGGGAAAACAGTAAAATTACAACATTTTAGAAAAAAATAAATAATTCTAAATATAACATTTAACCTAAACTATTACAAAGCAGCTTTTTAATATTTAGTCATTGCGCCGTTGTTTTCAATCGCCATTTGTAACCGATGCGGCATACTTAAGACTAAACTTCCTGTATACTCCTGGGTTATATAATCCCATGCTGTGTTTATCTTCTGGCGCAGTTCTTCTTCATTTCTTGGATGAAAGAAATACATGAATACTTGGTCATTTCTGCCCAGACATTTTCCATTGGGTTGAAATCGAGGCTCTTTGAAGGACATGGTAAAACTTGAATGTTATTTTGTCGAAAGTAGTCTGTTACTATGCGGGCAGTATGGATGGGGGCATTATCTTGTTGAAAAATATAATTTTGACCAAATACGGCGCCAACTGATGGCACCATAACATTTTCCAAGATATTGCAATAAGTTGCAGCAGTTAGCCGTCCTTGCACAATTTGGCACACACCTGGACCCCTAGCGCTAATCCAACCCCAAACATTTACGGAAAAACGTCCGCTTTGATTTGTCTTGTGCGTATACCTTTCATCATATCTAGTATTTGTTGGCCTATAAACTCGGACCCTTCCATTGTTACAAGACTGAAATGTTTTCTCATCTGAAAAAACTACAGACTCTCACAGTTGGTTTTGATATTTGTTTGCAAATTGTAGTCGCCTTTGTTTATTCAGTTCTGTTAAATTTATTTTGTTTGCAGAACACCTACTTTTCAGTTCAGACCTCCGAATTCTTCTTCGAGCTGTAATTGAAGATCCAGGAACATGCGTTTCTTCTTTAGCCTTAATAGCGGTCTCGAATGGGTTGTCCCTTAAATAATTAACCAAATCTGTATCTTCGTCATTGGTGGAAACTTTTGGGAGACCAGAACCTGGTTTTCTCACGATACTTCCATGCTCTCGAATTTTGGATTTAGCCAATAACACGTTTTTTTTTTGTTTACCCCTAATCCTCCAGCAATGTCCCTTGTAGGAACCACATCCCTTAATCGAGAAAGTAAGATCGATTTTTGCTCTGACGTTAACGGCATTTTAAAAAAAATACTTGACATTGAGTTGTCAGTTTAAAAGAAAATATTGTATTATAGACCAGGAGATTAAGTTGAATTTTGTTGTACTACTTTTTTTTGATCGCAATGGTACCTGGACCGCCTGGAGCGCTCGATGCGGGCGGCGAACAGAAAGTGACAAACGTGAGCTGTGCTGCAGCGCATTATATAACATTTATATTACAATCACGCTATAAAGCGGTTTACTGGATGCTCGATACAAAAATGCTACTCGGTGGCTTCGGCTGCTGGCGTCCGGCGCTATGATGTGCGTACGGGCCAGGACCATCTCCATCCTCACCTGTCCTACCGCTCTCCCGTCAAGTCTCATCTCATTGGTCGACTAGTATGATGAGCCTTCTTTAAATGATGCCCTTACCAAGGCCAAACTAAACCGAACTAACCAAAACTAACCCAAACCAACCTAGACCATCCGAAAGTTTGAGTGTTTTCAGTGGAATGTATGTTGTTGTTCGGCTGTTTGTTGAGAAAAAAAATACGAACAATGGCGACAGTTTAGCCAATAAATTTGTGCGGGACCTACTATTTTGGCTTTCGACTACCCTCTAGGTAAGTAACATGCCCAGAAAAAATCAGTCAAATTAAAGGGGGTGGATGCCAAGTGTGGTCCGTCTTAAATAATTTTGCTCATTAAGACCAATATCTACTGTTGTGATAATAATGCCTTAGATAAAAATGATCGCTTCGCTAAAATTAGACCTTTATTTGACAAAATGAATAAAAACTGTTTTACAAATGCTCCTCATGCAACACTAATGACCGAGAATTAGGAAAAATGAAGCAGTTGCAATTTTGCATATATATGAAGCTGTCACTTCTTTTTCAAAAAGTACTAAAAAGGGGATTTGGGTGTACTTTTTTGAAAGAGAAAAATTGTTTCTTATAATATTTTGGATACATGTGTACGTAAATTGATTAAGATTAAAAAGAAATACCATAAATCAACACGCAATGTATTCCAAACTACAAATAATGCAATTAAATTAATCAAAAGAGTAAATTGGCCCGACATAATAATGAAATTAAAAGTTTGGTGCCAATTTGAAACTATTATTTTCTACTTTCTTTATCATTGACAAAAATTGGAGGACAATTTTTTGAGTAAACAATACGGTCTTCAGTACAAATTACCACTTGAGTAAAGAAAGATAATACATTTAAGACTATTATAAAAAATAAATCAGGGATATATAAGTTAATATGTGGTTATTGTTGTAAAATTTATAATGGCCAAATAGGCAGGACCTTTAAAACCCGTATCTTTATGCCCAAACAGACCGGAATAGTTCACCATTATTAAATTGAGGTTTTATACTCCTAAATGCTATATGTATAATAAGTTATGTTGCTAATAGATATAAATTGGGGTTTTGAGTGCTTTCCTTTAGATGAAGTCACTGTGTGATGAAAAAGTTGTTGCTGTAATATAGTGGAAATTAGTACAAAAGCGATTTTAATTGAGTTTACGTTAAAATAAATTTCAATCAATTACGTGTTGATTCACCGGAAGGCAAATACTTATTTCAAATTTACCTGATGGCTTTTTATTAGAGAATTATTAACATTAATCACAGAAATATCATCAGATGATTAAAATAATAAAGCGACTGAAAACGTTTATGTAAAGAATCTTAATCAGTTTTGAATTTTCCACCTCTTGTATTCAATATAAAAATTATCACACAGGCACGTATTTCAAGGAATTCCATCGTTTTATGTAATCTAGCTTAAGTACTATTAAGCATAACTATCCAGATAAGTGCAATTTTCCACAATTTTATTTATTTTATTTTCCCTCATTGATTTAAAAACGATAATGTCTTATCTTGGTGTAAAACACAATGAAACCTACACTTTGTTGGTTTCACAAGGAACTTGAAATTAAAAACTAATGGTTTAGCACACGATAACACAACACATTGTAATTAAATACTAATTATCCTTATGTCAGCATTTAGGGGCCACTACTATTATAGCTAAGGATTCGCGTGACCCTAAATAACAGCTCTAATCAGTTTTGTCGAAAAAACCCTCAGCGTATGATTAAGTGGAAACACTTCCTTCACGCCAGATATGTTAATATGCCATATAGAAAAGAAGCAGATATTGAAACAAGAAAAGAATGTGCGCTTAAGACCACACGACAGAAATGAAAACTTCAACAATGCGAGATTAATTTAATGAAATACTAGTTGTTTTTTCTGTTCTATATTACTTGCCACAACTTCGATGTTTAAAGTAAACTTTTACCTCGAAATTTCTCATAAAATGGGCCGAGACCATTGCTTATTGCTGGAAATATTGTCAACTTCCCCTATCGTGGGCCATTGTTTTATCATCATGTGGTTTTAAATGTAATTTTGGGGAAAAAGCCACTTAGCACGAAGACTATTTGCATCGATATGCTAAAAGTAAAATTTTACCTCAAAAGCTGACATGGAATAAATTAAAAACTAGCAGCCTTTAATAACCGTAAAATGTCCACAATTTCCGATCCTGATCCGTTTTTCCGGTTTCAAGCCGTTTTCACTATGATTTCGGGGCATTAAATGCATAAATCTATATATTTTAAAATATGGGAAGACGTATTCCTTAAAATGTCCCACAATTCATTAAAAGCAACGTTTTCTGTTCATACTCGTATATTTTCCGACATATTAAACCTTTGGAAATGTTTGCAATTTTCTGTATGTTTCAATTTAACCTCGATTTTCACGTATTTCCCGATCTCGTATGGAAAAATGTTATAAATATTATTTACAACAGAGATCACGTGGATTGCGAATTTGAGATTGACTGGCACGTACGTGTAAAGTAGATGTTTCAAACTGAAGATCGGAAAAATCACCAACTCGACATTTTCATTCGGATCGATGCGATGGTATATTCTGATCAATTCCCTTCTTATTAATGTGCAAAAGTTTGGTTGCTTCAGATTATTTGGTTTCCAGTAATAAAATATCAAAACACGAAATAGTGAAAAGTTTCAATACAGCAAGCTCACTAAAAAGCGTCATCATTTCAAAAGTATCTTCTAATACAATTTTCGGAGTAGATTTTTGTCAAGTAACCGACTTTTCCATAAAACAATACTTTTGAAGGTAATAAACAAAAACCTTTAGAGAGTTTGTCAAATGCAATTGACCACCGAAGATCAATTGTATTGTCTAAAAACTTACCAAATCTCAGATTTCCACTTGCAGGCGTTTTCGAGCAAAATTAATTTGACGCTGACTTTATCCAAATGCTCATTCGTTACCTAAAAGGCATTGGTAGGCAAACGCGAAAAATAAGAATTTTTATTGTTAAAATTAAAGACGCAGAAGCTTCACAATAATATTTTGTGTGAATATATGTATCTATACTGCTATGTTACGATAATTTTAGCAATTCTGTAGCACGATCATGTTCTGAGTCCACATATGTTTATTCCTTCTAGAATTAATAACTTTTATGTTACATCTGGATTCAAGTTACTATTTGAACCGACATCTACACGGTAACAAAGTATCAAATTTTCAAAGTTGAGCAATATACAATTAATGATAAGTTTATAGAAAATATATAACTATAATAGCTCGACATAATTACAGTACCCGCGGTACTGTAGATTGTTTTTTCCAGTTTTATACATAAATAATATATATCAATGCTCATCAACTTCGTTTGAAATATATTTTTCTCTTAAATTTATTATTTGATAATCATTTAGTTATTTTAAAAAAGTATTAAGATTATGATCATTTTTATACAAACATAGCACTAAAAAAACTTAATAAAATATCTCAGTTAATTTCAATATGCAAGTTTGCATGATTTGAACCGGCGACACACCCGTTCGTGACGGAAAGTGGAACTATTTGTGCACGTAAGCATTTTTTGCGAATTCTATTTTGATCAAGAAATCTGGGCAGTGAGAGGTGTTTTGAGAAGGTACCGTCCATGTTGTCCCTTATACTTTGATTTTTGTTCCATCTTATTTATTTAATCGTATGACAATAGTTCAGTGAAGGATAAATCAATAATATTGTGAAGTAATTAAAATCATTAATTAAATATCACTCTGTCGTAAGTTTAAACTTGAACTTGAAAAATGTTATATAAACATTCACTGTTAATTATAAACAACTTGAGCGATCGACGGGAGCGACTTTAATCCTTACTGCAGCCATCAGCATTTTGTAACATATAAATACGCAGGCAAACGCCAAGTTAATCAGACTTTCGGGTCTCTCAAACCGCTCAATTTAGTTGCTGGGCAGTACATAGGACGTCCACTTCTAGTTGTTCTATCCCACAACCCCCATAACTAAGAACACTTATGCACAGGTATAAGGTTGTCAGGTCCTTACCTAATCTGGGTGAACGTATGCACAGGTATACGGCATTCGGGGGCTACTAAAAGTATAGAGAGAGTCGAATTCATGAAGTATCAGAACTTCTAGTAAAGGGGTAGTTTTTGGGGAGTTTTATAAAGTAGTGAAAGTGCCTTAGCAATTTGTGATAACCTTAAAAGACTTACCTTATAAATATCAGAACAAATACCTAAATAAAAGACAACCCGCTCACATAAACTTTATTAATAAAATAGTGATGTCGCTTGCTAGACAAACTTTGAACTAGCCTCCCTCGAGAAGACATGCATTTCATATTAATTGGGTATAGTGTAAACTCTTAATTCATCTATAATCTTAAACACGCCTTTATTAGTATACAGTCTAACCGTTGTTAAGTTTGTTTGTAAATAAACTTGTTACTGTTTTTATCGATGTGTCTCCTTTATTATCTCTTCTCAACTTGACGTAGTGCATTCCTAAATCTGAGTTACTCTCCTACACGCTAAGTAAGGCGTGACGTCACAGATAAAAAATACAATTCGTGACAATATTTACATATATATTTAAACTTTCCCCTAAGTTAGAACTAGTCGTTTTCGCAACTGGAATCGTTTTTCACCTTATCTTTATAATATTTTTCTTATCTTATGTCGTGATTAATTTTAGGCAGATTAATGCCTGGGGCGTTAAATAGGCAAGCATTCTTTATACTTTAACTAGTATCTTGGTATATAGTTTGGGTTATCAACTATCAGGCATTTAGCCTTATTTATAGTTTCGTGTACCTATCGCCTTTTGCATATACCAATATTGTTTTTAGTCCCTCCATATTATAGCTCCGTTAATAGTAGTCCGATATTAATAAAATTTTGTTTGGAAGTACCTATTCGGCAGAAGATTAAGACGCAACAAGAAAATTTCCACCAGTGGCGTTCGCCGCAAAAGTTTTCGTAAAAACATATTAGGCAATTTTTAAATGGTCAGTTAATGTCATATTCTTCGTTGGCGTAATAGAAACCCCCGTTACATTAAGTTTTAATAGAGTCACCACATTATAAAATAGTACAATTTAACTGTTTATGGCAATTTAATTATCTTATTATAATTACCATTATTTTCACATAACTTGCTTACTTGGCTTTAATTAATTCCAGAAGAGACACATTTTCATCTGGGATGCTGTATAAATTTAAATTTTATTGTTAATAATGTGAACACCTCGCTTGCTATTGCGATAAAAATTGTAGAGAAGAGTTTTCGATTATGCCAAACAAAAATATGACATTACTTGTCCGTTTAAAAATTGCCTATTATGTTACCATGACAAACTTTGCCCCTTTCTTATTATGGGGACAAACGCCACTGGTGGAAATAATATTTTCTTATCGCGCCATAATCACCTGTTCAGCTAGTACCTTCAACCAACATTTTAAAAAAATCGTAGTGCTATTAACGGAGCTATAATATGGCAACAATGGAAACTGGTACACACTCGGTGGCGTAGCTACCGGGTGGGCCAGGGGGGGCAAGGCCCCATGGCGCCAAGAGAAATTAGGCGCCACTCCGAATTTATAAATATGCTAACAATGCTCATGAGCTTAACTAAGTTTTTAAATTAATTTAATTATAATACAATCAAAGAACAAAATATGTGTTAAACTTTTTACCCAACCAATACATTTTGTGTCAGGTATTTATTATTTATTCTACGTGGAATAAAAAGATATATCCTGGCGCGGCGGCATTTGGTACATGCAAATTTGTAAAAACGCTGCGTAAGGCGGCATGCGACTT
Organism: Pissodes strobi; assembly: GCA_016904865.1. Classification (NCBI taxonomy): domain Eukaryota; kingdom Metazoa; phylum Arthropoda; class Insecta; order Coleoptera; family Curculionidae; genus Pissodes; species Pissodes strobi. The sequence continues at coordinate 80,051 of MU185635.1, read as the reverse complement.
CAAAGACAAAAATTCTGAAAATTCCGGTCGTGAAAAAGTATGTGTTTTTTAGAGTTTCGTATTTAGGCAGTACCATTAGCCAGACAAGTCTTAATATCCTAGCAATACTAAGCATAGAAAATGAATTTGTCCAAAAAATTAATTTTGATCAAATAATCGATCAATTTACGTCGATTCAAAACCAAAGAAAGACTCCAATGTTTAATTAATTAAAATTAGTTTACGTTTATATTTAAATATGTATGTACCTGTTGGTTGCCCTTTATATATTTTATATTCATATTCCTGTAAATAAAAAAAAAGTGTGCACTATTGCGCATATCAGAAGTGAAACTTCTTAAACTTAAACGTCCTTGCCTCAAATTTGGTTAAAAAGTTGTTTTTTTTTAAATATATCACTCAATTAACAAAAAGAGAAGGCTTAAATGAAAAAAAGCTATTCTTCATAAAAGTTTCGCTTATGTCTTGACAAGGTAATAGAGCAAACCTCATATTTTTATCTTGTAAACTAACAAAGATATCACAATAATTATACGCCCTAGCCTTATACATATCTTAACGGATTTGGTTAACAAGTAGTTTTTTAAAATATATCACTCAATTAACAAAAAGGAAAGGCCTAAATGAATAAACTATCCTTCATAAAAGTTTCGCTTATATCTTGACAAGGTAATGGAGCAAACTCCATATATTTATCTTGTAAACTAACAAAGATATGACAATAATTAAACGCCCTAGCCTTATACATATCTTAACGGATTTGGTTAAAAAGTAGTTTTTTTAAATATAGGTATCACTCAATTAACAAAAAGGGAAGGCCTAAATGAAAAAAAAACTATTCTTCATAAAAGTTTCGCTTATGTCTTGACAAGTTAATACAGCAAATCTCGTATTTTTATCTTGTAAACTAACAAAGATATCACAATAAACGTCCGTGACCGTTTTCCGTTCCCTGCCAGCTCGCCCGCCGTTACAGCAAATCCCGTATTTTTATCTTGTAAACTAACAAAGATATCACAATAAACGTCCGTGACCGTTTTCCGTTCCCTGCCAGCTCGCCCGCCGTGTGTCGGGATCGCGACCTTCAAATTTTACTCCAGGCGCGCGTTAAGAAGTTTCACTTCAAAAATATACCTTTAATATTATGATGTATTGTTTTTGGAATAATTTGCGTATATACGCAAAATATAAGTTAGTTTTAGGCGCCAGCGGATAGGCTTGTCCCCCACCGCCCACATTTCTAGCTACGCAGCGGCATAGCTACCGGGTGGGCATGGGGGGCAAGGCCCCACGGCGCCAAGAGAAATTAGGCGCCGCTCCGAATTTATAAATATACTAATGCTAACAATGCTCATGAGCTTAACTAAGTTTTTAAATTAATTAAATTATAATGCAATCAAAGATCAAAGACCAAAACATGTATTAAACTTTTTACCCAACCAATACATGTTGTGTCAGGTATTTATTATTTATTCTACGTGGAGTAAAAAGATATATCCCGGCGCGGCGGCATTTAGTACATGCAAATTTGTAAAAACGCTGCCTAAAGGTGCGTGCAGACCTGACGCGACGCGCGCGACGCACGCGACAGTCCAAAACTCCTAAGTGTGGACGAGGCGCGCGTGCGGCCCTAGCGCCGCCTGTCCGAGGCGCGTCGCTACCCGTCTGCTGTCGGTTTTTCGACGGCAGATCAAAGAAAGAGCGAGGCGCAGTGTGGACGGGTAGTAGTAGGAGCGTAGCGATCGCGCCAGAATCAGTGAAGAAGTGCAATAGAACTTAGTGGCGTGGCGCGCGCGTCTCTCTACATGACTCACAGCAGGCGCGCGAGAAAACCGTGCGCGTCGCGTTCGCGAAGCAAGCGCGCGGTCGGCGCGTCGCGTACGTGTCGCGCGCGCGTCTCGTCAGGTCTGTACGCACCTTTACGCGGCATGCGACTTCAAAGACAAAAATTCCGAAAATTTCGGTCGTATAAAAGTGTGTGATTTTTAGAGTTTCGTATTTAGGAAGTACCATTAGCCAGACAAGTCTAAATAGCCTAGCAATACTAAGCATAGAAAATGAATTTGTCCAAAAAATTTATTTTGATCAAATAATCGGTCAATTTACGCCGATTTAAAACCGAAGAAAGACTCCAATGTTTAATTAATTAATTAAGGTTACATATTTTTAGTTTACGTTTATATTTAAATATGTATGTACCTGTTGGTTGGTTGCCGTTTATATATTTTATATTCACATTCCTGTAAATAAAAAAGCGTGTGCGCTATGTGTGCATAGCATAAGTGAAACTTCTTAAACTTAAACGCCCTAGCCTCGGATTTGGTTAAAAAGTAGTTTTTTTAAAATATATCACTCAATTAACAAAAATGGAAGGCCTAAATAAAAAAAAACTATTCTTCATAAAAGTTTCGCTTAGTCTTGACAAGGTAATGTAGCAAATATCATATTTTTATCTTGTAAACTAACAAAGATATCACAATAATTATACGCTCTAGCCTTATATATATCTTAACGGATTTGGTTAAAAAGTAGTTATTTAATTATATCACTCAATTAACAAAAAGGGAAGGCCTAAATGAAAAAAACTATTCTTCATAAAAGTTTCGTTTATGTCTTAACAAGGTAATAGAGCAAACCCCATATTTTTATCTTGTAAACTAACAAAGATATCACAATAATTTAACGCCCTAGCCTTATACATATCTTAACGAATTTGGTTAAAAAGTAGTTTTTTTAAATATAGGTATCACTCAATTAACAAAAAGGGAAGGTCTAAATGAAAAAAACCTATTCTTCATAAAAGTTTCGCTTATGTCTTGACAAGGTAATAGAGCAAACCTCATATTTTTATCTTGTAAACTAACAAACATGTCACAATAAACGTCCATGACCGTTTTCCGTTCCCTGCCAGATCGCCCGCCATGTGTTAAGATCGCCCACCGTGTGTCGGGATCGCGACCATCAAATTTTACTCCCGGCGCGCGTTAAGAAGTCTCACTTCAAAAATATACGTTTAATATTATGATGTATTATTTTTCAAATAATTTGCGTATATACACAAAATATAGGTTTGTTTTAGGCGCCAGCGAATAGACTTGCCCCCCGGCGCCCACATTTCTAGCTACGCCACTGTACACACTGTATATTGCTTGTCGGGCATAGGGCATTCGAGATTCGAGGGCTGAGGCTTCGTGAAGAAAGAGAAAGAACTTTATTCCTGTTTTAGCTAAGCAAACCAACTAATAGAACCAGATGTGTTTGCCTATTGTGTGTGCTGGCTTGAAAAGCAATTTTAAAAAATTGATAAGAAGAGAGCGTAATAAGTGCAGGAGACTCCATATAACTTTCTCCAGTATCGCTATCTAACATTTGTGTTTTCTGATTTTGTTAGAGATGATCTTAGTTGATAGCTTTTTACAACAAGAGCTACCAGTTTTGACTCAAAACAGGTCAACCAAGCCAATTCAGAAATAACCGTTCTGTGAGATTTCAATGCCCACAACACCAACTGGCTCAAACATAATAACAAGGCCGACAATGAAGGTAGAGAAGCTGAATAATTTGCCATCAGCTGCAAACTTACTCAACTTGTAGACGAACCAACTTGGATCTCAGAAAGGGGCGAATTTGCCGCCCTCCTGGATCTTTTTCTAACCACAAATCCAGACCAGTACATGTTTTTTAGGTACTTTCGACCACAAGCTTATTACAATGGTTTGTGAACTGTCACTCCCACCATTGCCTCGGAAAGTCTGGCATGACAATTGTGCAAACTGAGACGATATAAGATAGTTCTGCCTAGATTTTCCTAAGCTCGACGCCTGCTTTGGCACTGACTACTCGTCAATCTGTTGTGTAGAGATTACGCATGTAATCTCCTGAGGGATGGATGCATACATCCCAAATTCTATCAAGTTACCGTCTAAAGGAATGCCCTGGTTCAATAGAAGATGCGAAAGAGCTGGAGGTAGGGAACAGCAATTCTACAAGTACTGGCAGCAAAATCAGACCGCTGAAAGTCGCAGTTATTTTGCCGAAGCGAGGAACCAATGCAAAAATGTGATTGACTGAACTAATACCAAGCACATTCAAAGGATCAGGATTAAACTTTTGCAATGAACCAGTGGCTCCAGAAATTTTTGCTAGGTAGCAAAGACAGTAAGTAATATCTTTACACAGACAATTATCCCACATTTGATAGACGAACGTGGCGATTAGAGCTAAGAATAAAGTAAACCTGCTTGCCGAAATATTTCCATCGCTCTCTACTTTAAACGTCCCTCAAGGCAAGGCTCTCCCCACCATATCCAACATCAACACTACCATGGCAGAAATTAAGTTTTGTCACCGTGTTATTCGCATAATCCTCAAAGAACTACGCAGAAGGCATCAGGATCGGACGGAATTCCTGCCGGCGTGTTAACGAACTCCGACAACACACTAACACCCATTTTCCAGATTTTTTTCTCTGTCTTACCGAAAGTCGCTCAAGTGCAACTTGTTCCGAAGAAAAGCAGGAAAACCACGCCTTCAAACTATGGCCCAATTGCCTTGGTTCCAATAATCTCCAAAGTCTTGGATTGTGTAGTCAATCAGCAACTACTCAAGTACCTCGAAACCAACAGAATAATTAGCGATAAATAAGATAAATTGGCCTATGCCACCCATATATGGAGCAGGGCAATTGAGAACTACGGAGAACCTCGAGCGATTGCGTTGAATATTTCGAAGGCATTCTAAAGAGTTTGACATGACGGATTGCTCAACAAACTGCCAGTGTATATCTGCAGCTGACTTCCCAGTTTCCTTAATATTCGACCTCTGCACGTTTTAGTTGATGGACACATTTCGGACACAATCACCATTAATGCAGGCATGCCTCAAGTTGCAATACTTTTACCAACTCTGTTTCTCATCTATATTAATGACTTGCTGACCGAAACAAATAATCCTGCTTACAATTTTGCAGATGACAATACCCTTATCTCCCAATTTAGATCGGAAAAGCCTTTACCTACGACTGAGATTTATCACCACAGACAGCCGCATAATTTGCAATATCTCAAGATCTGGAGAAGGTTGGAACTTGAGGCGACATAAATTTGGTCCAGTTCAATGCAGGAAAACCAAGCGGCCACATTTACCAAGATTGCCATATCTAACCCAAACTAACCCTGACATTATTATGACAGAATCGACCATTCCTTCATTTTCATCAATCGTCCTATTATGTGTCTCGGTCAACAGCAATATGACTTGGCATGACCATGTTGCTAACATCGCAAAATCAGCTTAGCAGAAACTTGGTGCGCTATTTGCAAAAAAACTGTATACACCACAGCAGCTGCTCTTGTTCTACAAAGCGCAAATGAGACCAGGCTTAGAACATTGCTCACACATCTGTGGTGACCCACCTAAGCACACTCTAATGCTGCTGGACTCCATTCAAGAGAACGTTGTGCGTCTCGTCGGCGACCCGGAGTTGACGCGGGATCTGGATAGCCTGGAATACTGGCGCACTGCATCACTGTAAAACTCGCTCCCAGAACATCTTTTTCCTCCTAATTACAACCTACAGCTTTTCAAGAACCGTGTCATTGACCATCTTTGCACAAATACCGCTCTTCGTGCGCCATAGGAACTTCCTTTAGTGTGTGTGCCACAGCCATAAAAAATATAAATTCCTTTACCTGCAGGTATTTGTTTCATCTTGCCTTCAATACTTGAAGAATGTGGCATTCTTAGGACAACTTTGGGTTAGTTGTAGTAGTTGGTGGTTTAGCATTTAACTTTCTATTTTTGTGTTTAATTTATCTTTATCTTTGTCTCATATTAACATGTAAAATATATATTCGTATTTGCCTCTTATTGATTTTTACGTTGATTAAAATATGTTTCTCTCATAATAATTTTGAAATTATATAAAATAGATTTCACTCATTACATGATTTCTATATAATTACCTTTCAAAATGGTAATCCATTGTTAATTTTGTCTATATTTTGTACACTATTTACTTTAAAATATAACCGTTCAAAAACGAATTTTGAGCAGAACTTCTGCTCAAAGTGGCGGAGGGATGTTCTAATTGGTTTCAAATACTTTTCTGCATTAAAATAAATTACGTTCCTCGCCGAATTCAGACAAAGCAGTTAAAATTCTTCTTTTTCATGTTGGATGCGCCTGGCATCATCCTTAGCCACATTACGAGGGCATCTTCTGGTAGCATTACAGTACATTGAGATCACCAATAATATCCCATCCTAAATTCTTTCCGATCTAACTTTTGTCAGATGGCAATTAAAATATACCCGTTATTTGCTGAAATTTTCAATAATTTATGTCGCACCATAGCGCAGCTGCAATACTAGTAAATAAATATTATTAGCATGTTTCGAACCTCTAAACCCTGAGTCTTATATTAAGTTTGTTTTTCGGTTTTGTGTGCCGATTAACTACAACAATTTTGCGCCTTTTCTCAATATAAACTTTGTTCATTACACCTAATGGTTTCTTTTTTCTTTTAATGTTAATTTATTTGAACATCTTATTTTTTGATGTTTGGAAACTATTTTTCAATGTATAAATTTTGTATCCATAAGCCATAAACCAATCCACGTATCGATTTGGTTCGTATTTATATCCAGATTAAAAAGCATGGCAGTAGTTGTACTAAAATGCACCGTAACAAAAATAAGACGAATCATATCTTTACTTATCTGTACTCGGCTGGAAAACCTTCATTGCCAATATTTGCTTTTCTTGCAGATATGTTCTATATTGTTGTGGGGAATCCATGTTTATCTTACGAATGTTTGCCTTTTCTCCACCTGTATGTTCAATTCTTTGGAAAGTAGAGCCGCTTCGGTTCTGGCTTCAGGGTGTAAACAGCATAAGTGCTAGTTTAGTGGCCCTAATGAAACTGAAAAACCTAAAAGAAAGTGGAAAACGGTCGACGTTTCGATCTGCCCCCGTTGCCAAGAACAAACAAATCTAAAAATGAAAATGGTTAGTAAATGCAAATAACTTTCCAAAGAATTGTACATACAGGTGGAAAAAAAGGCAAACATTTGTAAGATTTGTTTATTTAATTATTTATCAACGTACAAGACATTTTACAATATGTTACATTCATAAAAGTAAATGAACATCTTACAATTTCAGAGCAAATTCTCTCCTATTACAGTTAACTTATAAAATTTAAAACAAAATGTAAAGGGAACAACACTTCCAAATAACATCACATTACTCAATAAAAAGATTTTAGCCTAGATTTGAAAACAGCTACAGATGAACAATTAAAGAAGTCAATATTACCAGAACTAGCATTCGCAGACCTGACCATTCTTGTCAATGATTCATTCTGGCCGTAATCTCTATAGTGGAAGGGAATGAAAAATAAGTCTTTGTTGCGGCCACGCCTTTCGCCCGCTCTCAAGTTAACCAATTGAAGAACTGAGGAGCAGTCAATGCTGCCACTCAGAATCCTATAAAGGAAGCACAAATCATCACATATCCTCCGGACCTGTAAGGACTGCAATCCCAAGAATCCCCTAATATCATCGTAAGTATTTTTTTACGATTCCTCACGAAGAAATTGCCTTTCTTATTTAATGTTCCCTGGGAAACGAGAGTATTTATTAAGGGAAAATTGATGCATAATTCGTCATTACATATCCCACTAAATTATAAATTCTCCATTAGTCTTCAGTCCATGAAAAATTTGTCTGACTGTGGTTATTAAAAAAAGTCGTTTCACTACTCAATATAATTCTTGTAATTTCGATGGGTTTCTTCGAAGATAGTTCATAGAAGGAAGGCATGTTAAAATTCTCTTTACCTTCACCAACTGAAAATTCTGTGACTTAAGACTGCTGAAAATATTAACTTTCCTCATATACCAGTTTGACTTTAGTTATAAATGTCGGCATGAAGATGGAAACTTCATCCAATTATTGATATAAGTTTCTTCCAGAAGAGACAGAATAAAGTCCTCGCTTCTCACTCTTAGTCTTCTACTCCAGTATGTATATATGTATATTTGATCCTCCAAAGATTGGATAGCCACTCTGGAAAGAAGAATATTCCTGATTTTAATTAGAGCTCAAGCTGCACACAATCTGAAATTATTAAATCATTTTCTAAAAATTTTCTAACAACTACAGCATTTCCCAGTGCAATCCAAAAAGCAAAATACGATATTAAAAAATGGGTTCATATTCCTAATTTCACGATCTCGATGATGCAGAAAATCGTGTCGATTTGAAATAAATTTCACGTACTAAAAGACATGAAACGGGTTTAAATTGTTAAAACTGCATTGATTCCGACAGTCGCACTCGTTATTGCATAATTTACGAAAAGTGGCAATATAGAGAGATAAAGTACATTGTGAGACGGAGAAAACAGAAATTGGCCCCTAAATACGATGAATAGGATCGCGTAACTAGACTAGAAATTGCTTTTCAGTACTTAGTTTTATAAATGAACTTCATAAAGACTACTTCCAAACACAAATCTTCAGGGCGCAAAACTCGAATATGTTGCCTAATATTTTACTTATGAAATATATTAAGGTTTTACAGAAGTAACGGCTATGTTATGTTAAATATAGCACAGCCATAACCGAACGTTCAAGTGAAAATAGGCATATTCTTCAAAGTTGTTAGTAATAATTGATGGTATTTACATATACCATTAGAGGTATATGTAAAGACCTTCAATTATTGCTCACAGATTTGAATAATATGTCTACAAGAGAGGGGTTTATGTACAGCGTTTAAAGATCCTTTACACAAATAGTGCACTATGTAAAAATCGACCTCTCCTATTGGTCGATCCATCTCGTATTACGATATGGCTGCGTGATGCAATCGATTTCTATCAAGAGCTCTTGTGGTGTAGAGGTTTAGATCGTTGGGTCTCACCTGGAAAACGCGGGTTCGAACCCCGTTGCTTTTTTTTATTATTTTTTTAAGATTAAGTTTCTAAACAGCTTTTTTTCTTGATTTTGGATATGTCTTGGGTTAGATTGGGTTAGCACCTGGTCAGTTTCCTTTTCTTGAGCCCCCGTAGCGAGCGAAGGGCCATGCGGATGGACCAATGGGAAAGGTCGATTTTTATATAGTGCACTGTTTGTGTAAAGGATCTTGTAATGCTTATGTACAGGGTGTTCACTCATAATGTCCCCCCCCTTTAACTTTGTTAATTTTTAAGCTACAAAAAAAAATAAAAAACAGAATTGTAGGGTTTTTAATGTAGTTTTGGCACACGTAAAGGAAAAAACAAAAAATTGTACAGTATACAGGATAGATCAAAAAGAAACATTTTTTTAAATCTAGCCCCCATTTTTTATTCGATTTTTCGATTCTACATAAAATTCTAAGGATTTTTAATATAACACACTATATGCCTATTCCTGATACTTTAAGAGTTATTGACAGTTGAATTCGCTATATTGTTTGTTCTTTTATTTTTTTATGGCAACAGCCACCTAAGAATATAACTTTTTGTTTAGCTTTTGAAGTCATTGAGGTGAAAATATTGAGTTTCCTCAATTCGACCTCATTGCTTTGAGTAGTGATTTTGCATCTTCTGTTTTAAAAATGATTAAAGAATTATTATTATAATTAAAAAATAGAGACTTCAACTGTCAATAACTCCTAAAGTATTAGGAATAGGGATATAGTGTGTTATAGTAAAAATTCAGAGAATTTTACGTAGAATCGAAAAATCGAATAAAAAATGGGGGCTAGATTTAAAAAAATGTTTCTTTTTGATCTACCCTGTATACTGTACACTTTTTTGTTTTTTTCTTTACGTGTGCAAAAACTACATTAAAAACCCTACAATTCTGTTTTTTATTTTTTTTTGTAGCTTAAAAATTAACAAAATTAAAGGGGGGGGACATTATGGGTGAACACCCTGTACACAACAAGCGAGCATGTTGCATATTTTTTCATGGTACTGGGACACACACTTAAGAGATATCATATGGCGCTCGACGAGCGGTGTGTGGGCGAAGATGTTGTTTGACACGGTTAGTGAATAATAGTTGGAGGTTGTAATTAGGGGGAAACAGATGTCCTGGGAGTGTGCAGTGCGCCAGACAAAGCAGTTCCTTTAAAGCTATATTCATCAAGTACTTAACTTTTTACTTGTTCAACGATTTTCGAAGCAAGATTCCAAATAGTGCTTAATTTTATGTTTCAGTTGGCGATTGTATAAAATTTGTGGAACATTTAGTTGAATACGGGAATTAGAAGAATAATTTTTTTGCTGTTATCAACAACGGGAGGTGTTTCATATGGAACCACCACCAACGTTGTAACGTTGCAAATGTTACTGAATACAATATTGCGATTTCCTCCTTTTACTGCTTAATTTGTGGTATCGATACTCTCGCTACCTTGCTTCTCGAGACCTTGTTCCAGGTGTTCGAACCTACTTGACAGGTAGAGTACATCCGTTTAGAAACGCCACTTGACAGATAGGATATATATATTTTTTTCCGCTGAGAAATCTGAGGTCTTCTCGCCTAGATGCTCCATGCGTCAGGCAGAGAAACGCGACCAATTTTGTGGCTGAAATTATTGTAGTTATTCTTGACCCTCCGGTCTAATTACCTTCTGCTTCGGCCATATCACTTAACACCGACTAGAGCGGTTAGCCTTCCTAGGAAAAGAAGTATGTTACATGTTAGTGTGTCAATCTTGAAAAGTGAAAATTTTTTAAAATTGAATTAGAGACGTTCCGTGAGACTTTCCGCTACGTTGCGTGAGGCAGGAGAGTTTCCACTAAATTCTGTGAGATCTTCAGTTGAAAGGAATTACCTTCTGTGAGGTAGAACTTCACGTTGACCTAGCTAATTCCGCCATCAGTAGCCGTACCAAAGCCTTTTTTTTTGTCTGGCTGACGAAACATGGTGGAGACTTCTAGGGAGCAACAGTGTCTAGAACTCGTCCAGTATAAAGTAAATTAAATTTTATTTATTTTGAGTGCCTAAATCGCCCTATATAGTTTTTCGTTATCTATTATTTTAACTAAGGAATTTATAATTAACGACTGTAAGTTGGTTGTCTAAATTACCGTTAATCGCTTATCGTTATCTTTCATTTTAATTAATGAAGATGTAATCAAATGGCTGAGGTCATTTGCCTTGATTATCGTATCCTTCTTATCGCTATATCTCATTTTAATTAATGCATATATCATCAAATGGCTAAGGTCATTTGCTTGATTACCGTATCTTTCTTACAATTGTATATCATTTTAATTAATGAATACATAATCAAATGGCTGTATGTTATATCCTTGATTATAGAATGTTTCATACCGTTGCATATCATTTTGATTAATGAATACATAATCAAATGGCTGTATGTCATTTGCTTGATTATCGAATATTTCTTACCGCTATATATCATTTTATTTAATGAATATATAATAAAATTACCGCAGGTCCTTTGCTGTTTATATCGTGTATAGGGTCATTATTTCTTGTTTTCGTTTATAAATGATTACCGTTTTAGTTTTATCAATTGGGTCTAGCATTTTCTCATATCAAGTCCGTTCTTGTTATTATCATAGCCAGGTTTATAAATGTCTAAATTCTTTAGTATCTTGTCTAATATCGAATCAAGTATCGAATGCCTAAAAATAGGTCTGTAATTGGTTGACAAAGCCCTTTGTACTGCGTACATTTACCTTAATGTTATGCTATTACAATAAGTCACGTAATCACTTGCTTCATTTTTTTTTATTAACTTGCTGATAATTGACTATAGTTCAATTATAATCTCATACCGATCCATTCTCTCTCATATAAATATTTGATTTCTTAATTCACATAATTATTTGCCATAGTTGTCTTATTAACTTGCTGATAACCGTCTTTAGGTCAAATATTATATCATACCAATCTCTAATGTCATAATTTAATTTAGTAATTCTAGAAGGCAGTGATTTTATTGTAGCTAATGATATGATAATCAATTAATTTATTTTTCCTAATATAATTTTCATACCTGATATTATTATCTCGAATGTTGTTGATGTTATGAGAACTGCTTGATTCACTTTTATAGTTATGAGATTTATCAAATACACCTTTATCTGACTGTCGGTTATGTCTTATCGTATTTGAGTAATTGGAATTAAGTCACTTAATACAATATAGTATTACTATAATTGAAAAATATCTTTACTTGTGTATTATACCTACCGACTTGAACCATAAGTTTAACTGTAATCAGCTGCTTACCTCATAGCAGTGCACGAGTTTATTTAGCTGCAATTTGAAATTTTAAGTTTTTGCTTTAAAGCATGATCGAACTGAGCTCATTTCGTTTTTTATATCAATTTACCTTATTGGTAAGTGATTTAGTGTGCCTTTTCATTTTTAATGACATAAAAATATTATCGCTACCATGAGATTCATTTAGCTTGGTTTTGTTTACTATTCATTTTGTTTACCCGTAGATACTTATCGGTTATACATACATATCTATTTACTTCATAGGTTACCCTATAGATTTAGTACACTTAATTAACTGTTTATTGATATGATGATATTACTGCTGCAATGTGTATAATTTAGATTAATTTTGTTTAATGATCATTTCATTTATCATGCATACCTATATCGATACTTATTTACCTATGCCTATATCTATACTCATTTACTTTACCGGATTCGTTCAAGAGATAATGGGTGAGAGGTGCATTAAAAAAAGTACTGTATATTATATTAGATTAGATATTTCCTAATAAAAGTGCACAAAATGTTTTTACAAGTTGATAAGGACGTAACCTACATCTATATACAGAAAATTTGATACTAAACTTACGTTTATTCGATTTGTCATACTCCTTAATATTTTTTAAGATTTACCTTATTTTTTCTTAAAATATGTAAAGATGTTACTACGCAAATCCTCTATAGCGAAGATATCACATATCTTCATGTTAAGTATCACGGATTATGAGTAATGCATATTATGTATATTTTCTTTATATAGGTTTTCAGTTGTCTCGATACAATAATGAAAAATCCAAAATATGAATTGAATTGATTAAGGGACGTATTCTATGTTTGCATCTTAACTATTTTGGTATTTACCCTTAAAATATGCAAAGAGATGCTTTAAACTATATTTCATGCCCAAATGGGGAAACAGTTAGCTACAAAACATCAGATCGCTAGAGAAAGAAGAGACGAAAGTGACATATGTGTGTGCTAAAGAGAGTCAGAAAGCCTCTTTCCGGTTATTTTCCACGTTTATCTTCCCTGATGACACGAATAGAATGCATTATGCATATTGTGTGTATTTTTCATTTTAAAATATTCTCATCACATTGAATTTTAAGTTTGAGTTCGAAATAATGAACGTGCAGGGAGAATCAAAGTAGATATAAACACCATGTCTCATCTGGCAATCGTATAGACGAAACACTGCACCATTAAG